>DF360556.1:23085-33307 GCA_000787875.1 Solanum virginianum
GAGCAAGTTGACATGTATAATCCACTTGACTTGTAAAACATGTACATATCTTGAGAATTCTTAACTTGGCATTTCATCAAACACTTGGTGTGCACATATGTGGACATGTTCAAATCATGCAAAATACAAGAGTATAGACCATGAAATAGTGAAATCAATGCATCTTAAAATCATGTAAATCAGCCCAATAATATCATGGTAAAATCCTATTATGGATAACTTGTAAATCGTATCAAAACTTTACAATAGTTCATAGATTTCATAGCTCGAATCATGTAAAGTCTCAATAGACAAAGATCAGCTCATAGTATAAGCTCAAAATAAATATTCATGCATAATCAACAATGTTTGACAAAACCCAACATATTTTTTACTCATATTTCATAATAATAGGTACCCATAGGAAATACAACTTGAAATCATGCAGTTTCATAAAATAAGAAGATTGGGCTCCATGGGTGAAAGGAACCATGAATGAAAACCACATACACATGAATCCTTCTAGTATCATGGGATAACACAAGAAATAGCAACTCCCGAACCTATCAAATCACCCTACTCATAACCTCCGATAATAGCCCACTAAACCTAAGAGGCTTCTAATATCAGATGAAGTTTAAGGTCTAGGCTAATCTCTAATCACCTTCATCTTACTAAGGTCCACCTTAATACCATCACTTGGTACCTCCCAACCTAAGAAGGCAACCTCTTACCACCAAAATTCCCATCTCTCCTATTTAGCACCCAACCTTCTTCCTTAAACTTGTAATACTACCCTCAAATGATTCACATGCACTACCTCATTAGGGAATGAACCACATTATCACCACCAAACCCACCATAAACCTATTGGGGTAAGGACTAGAGATCTTACTCATGAGACTTATAGGTATAACCGGCGTATTAGTCAAACCAAAGGACACTACCCCACAATTCAAAATATCGAAAATGACATTCAAAGCCTCATCCACCACCACCACCAATAATTCTATAGACAAAACAACTTTAACACCTCTATTTCTCACAAGATGACAAATGCAATCCCTTAGAAACCAATTGTACCTTTGGGCATGAAATGAAGTTACCTCCTTTGCTACCATTTAACAACCTCTTACTCAAAGATGGGCTTATTAGGGAATTAGGGCTACCTCTATGGGTTCTACCATCCATGAAGACACAGCATGCATGCAACCATTCCATCCCTATAATGACATCAAATTCCACTATACCAACTCCAACAAGCCACAAAGCAAGACCTAATGCAATACAAACCTAGATCAACACCTATGAACTTTCTAGCAACAACATGCACATTTTCAGGTACTACCAACTCCAACAAGCCACAAAGCAAGACCTAATGCAATACAAACCTAGATCAACACCTATGAACTTTCTAGCAACAACATGCCCAACCAAGAGAATAGACACCAAAATTCCACAAAACTACTTGGGCACACAAGATCCCCACCATCAACTAAAAGAATAGAGAAGAAATAGTGAAACTCGGATCTATCAAAATCAAAGCCTTCTAATTACCTTCATTCGCCTTCCTCCTTGAAGGAGTATGATCAACTAAAAGAGCAAAAAACATTCATTAAAGGGGAAAGCCATATCTCGCTTCTAAAACACGACATGGATTATGAAGAAGTGAAATATTTTCTAGAATGCCTCATAGCCTGCTACTCATAGTTATGGTGCACTACACAACCATGAATAAGACTCTAATCAATGTGGTGTGTTCCACTCTAAGGATCTATCAACCTAGTGCTCTGATACCATCTTTGTCATGACCCAAGCCTAGGTCCTAGATGAGACCGGTGAATGAGTAACTCGAGAGAACCCCAAATAAGCCTTATAGCATATCATTATACATCCTTGGTCGTGAAAGCAATTAAATGATATTTGAAGAATGGAAATAAGGGCAAAAGGGACTAAGGGAGAATTTGTCATAACACAGAGTCAAGAGATAATAGAATCAACTCATAGCATAAATACATAGCTTTGTCCAAGAATACCTCTAATACATAGATAATGGCATGGGCCAAGACATACAACTGGGCTCACCCTCATAGTCATAAGTATACAACAAAGTAAAGAGAATCTTAATACATAGTGTGAGAGAATAGTCCTTGTTCCCGGAATGGGGGACTCACCAAAGGCTAACTTGAACAATCCATCTAGCCACAAGAAGAATTAATAGGAGCTCTGGTCCCTGCGTGGTGATATCATGTAGGCAAGAGTATGCGTTAGTACATTTGAATATACTAAGTATGTAGGATGCAATGCAATAAGAGATAAGCTTCATGATCAACATGCATAACAATAGGCAATAGGCATTATAGAGCAAGTTGACATGTATAATCAATGCATAAGTAAAACATGCTTAAGTAATCCATGCTCATATAGAATATCATATGCATAGAAGAAACCAAGCAAGATTTTCAAGGTATGAACCCCTTGGGGTTAGTGATGATGCTGCCCAATACTTAGGTAGATGAATACAAATCCTCATCTTAGTTAGTGATAATCTTGCCCCATCACTAGGTGGATGAGTACGAACCCCCATCTTGGTTGATGAGTATAAACCCCGATCTAGGTTAGTGATGATGCTGCCCCATTACGAGGTGGAGAAGTACGAATTCTTCCCTCAGTTACCCGAGTTCATGTCCCCCAGATTGGGCATGGTCTAATGCAACACTTTATATAGAGTTCATCATATGCATAAGCTCATTTCATCATTGTATAGTCAATTATATCATATATATATAAGCTTTTTTTATCACCACAACATCATTCATAGCATATCTCATACTTTATGCCTTCATTTCCTTAAGAAACCATAACCGGATATTATATCAAATATCTTAGGCATGTAATAGGGGTAAAAGACCATGCAATTTAGAGATGAAATCATGTAAGAAAATTTATTGTAAAACCATCAATCAACATCTTGTAACACCCCCAAGACATTCATATCAAAACCCCACATCAAATTTAACTTTAGATCCAAGATTTAGATTTCAAATCATGCTAAAATGACCATACTTTCATGAACTAAAATCACTGTGCAGTAAATTTCTCAATATACAAGACCCACATGTAAAATCAACTTAAAATCATGCATTATTAAGTAAACGAGGGTTTAGGTACCATGGGTAGAAGGACCCAATGGTTCAATACCACATACCTTGACTTTGGAGAATCCTTGAAGAAGATTGAAAATGGAGACTTGAAGCTTGAATGAGATCCTTAAGATTAGTCTTGAGTTTGGGACTTGAATTTAGGGTGAAATATGAGTCTAAGTGTTTGAGTGAGTGTTGGGGAATGTTTACGGTGATATGAGGGAGAAATAATACTAAGTACATGTATTTTCAAGTGTGGGAAACCTTAGATCCAAGACTTATAAGTCTTGGACCAAAAAAATAAAAACTAGCATAAAAAACAATAGGGGGGCATCGCGGAGGCGACGCGAAAACCCCACTGGAATCTGCATTTTCTGCACAAATGTGTTTTGTGAAAATGAGCATAAATTCTTCATCTGAACTCGAAATGAGGTGAAAACAAGTGTATTCGAAAGCTAATTAAAAGATCTTTAAGTTGGTAGGTCGTGGGACACCTAATTCATTGTGTGCTAAGAGATATGCCCCTTCAAAATTGACCCTCCTAAATTGCATTTTTTTTGCGATTTTTGGATTTTGATATGATTGCTCTAAAACTTAGGTTAGACCCATCCCCCACTCAATTTTACCCCCTAAAAAAGAATATGAAGTCAAATATTTGAAATAACGAACAAGTTTTTAGTTATATGGAATTTACGATTCTAGGCACTTTCGAAGCACATTTTCAGGTACTTTGTTAGGGTAATTTCAGGAAGCTCTTGATAAGGTTAAGATGATTAGGCAGAGGTTAAGGACATCCCAAATTTGTTAAAAATACTATGCTAATCTGAGAAGAAGAGACCTAGACTTCCAAGTGGGTGATTGGGTTTATTTGTAAGTATTTTCAATGAAAGGTGTAGTCCGCTTTGGTAAAAAAGGAAAGTTGAGTCCAAGGTATATTGGTCGTTATAAGGTGATTAAGAGGATTAGAAAGATAGCTTATGAGTTGAAGTTGCCTGGTGAAATGAATTTGGTCCATCTGGTATTCCATGTGTCTATGTTGAGAAAATGTGTTGGTGATACTAATGCCATTGTGTCTCTTGACATTGTGGGTATTGTTGAGAGTAACTTAACCTATGAGTAGGTTCTAGTTCAGATCTTGGGTAGGCATGTAAAGAGATTGAGGAACAAAGAGGGGGCATCCGTTAAGATCCTTTGGAGGAACCAACAAGTCAAAAGTGCTACTTGGGAGACTAAAGCAGACATACAAAAGTGGTATCATTATCATTTCCACTCCACTCAAGCCTAAGGTACAAATCCTAAGTTCCATTTATGACTTAAAGTCCTACATTTCATCCTCTATGTTATTCATATGCATTTATGTTTAAGTTGGTAACTTATGATGATTTTACATTTATGTTGAGATTTTGAAAATGGTGTTTTGAATGTAATGTCGCATTCTTATTGGGGATGATATATTATGATCACTCTTTTCTTGTACATCTCTTTTACATTCGGGGATGAATGTTCCTAAGGGGGAGATATTGAAACGACCTCAAAAAGTGCCTAAAAATGTGCCTTAAAAGTATTTGGAATCTTGTTTTCCATATATCTAAAAATCCATTGGTTATTTCAAAAATTTAACTTCTTATTCTTGTTTAAGGGGTCCAAATTAGCTTAACAAGGGTCTAACCTCGAATTTAAAGCAAAGGAATCGAATTATGAAATTTCACTTGGTGCGATTTCCAGAAAGCCTCCATGTTCTCTCCGCGACACGAAGACGTGTATTTTCTGCACAGTTTTTCCTAGTCCATCCAAATTTTTCTAATTGTTGGGCCTAAGTTTTTCCAAATGTGGTTATACCTATACTTAGCCAAATTTCACCATCATATCCCCAAAAAGATTTCCCAATACTCACTAAAATACTTATCCATATTTTCACTCCCAAATTCAAGACCCAAAACTCTCATCCAAAGCTAAGGATACTCTTCAAGCTTCAAGCCTCCATTTTCAAACTTCATCAAGGACTTCCCCAAAGCTAAGGTATGTGGTGTTGAACCATTGGGTCCTTCCACCCGTGGTGCCTAAACCCTCTTTTGCTTAATAATGCATCATTTAAAGTTCATTTTTCATGTGGGTCTTCTATATTGAGAAATTTACTGCACAGTGATTTTAGTTCATGAAAGTATGGTTGTTTTAGCATGTGTTGAGCTTCAAATCTTGGATCTAATATTGAATTTGATGAGGAATTTTGATGTGAATGTTTGGGGGTGTTTCAAGGTATTGATTGATGGCTTTACTACAAATTTTCTTGCATGATTTCATCTCTAAATTGCATGGTCTTTTACCCCCATTAAATCGCCTAAGTGTTGGATAAAATGTCGTCTTGTGTTTCTTATAGAATTAAAGGTCCAAAGCTTGAGATGTGGAATGAATGACTATATGATGATGTACTGAGCTTAGGTATATGATGAATTCTATATAAAGTGTTGCATTAAACCATACATAACTGAGGTTGGGGTTTGTACTCATCAACTATGAGAGGGGTTTGTACTTCGCCACCTAGGATGATTAGGGTGTGACCATCATCAATCGAGTTGGGGGTTTGTACTCATAACCATATGAGTGGTTTGTACTTCAACCCCTAAGATGATGGGGTGTGACCATTACCAACCATGTGAGGGGTTTATACCACACCACCTATGATGATGGGGTGTGACCATCATCGACGAACCAAGGTTAGAAAGCTAGCTTGGTCTATTCTACACATATGATATCCTATATGAGCATGAGTTACTTAAGCATATTTTACTTATGCATCGATCATATCTATCATCTTGCTATATTATGTCTATTGCCTATTGATATGCATGTTGATCATAAAGCCTGTCTGTTATTGCATTGCATCCCACATACTTAGTACATTCAAACATAGTAATGCATACATTTGCCTACAAGATATCACCATGTAGGAACCAGTGCCCAAATTGATCATCCTTATCCTCCACATGGTTAGACGGTGCTATTCCAAGCTTGTTAGTGAGTCCTCCATTTTGGGGACTTTGGTTTATGTTTTTCTCTTATCTATGTATTGAGACACTATCTTATATTCTATTTGACTATGAGGGTGAGCCCAGTTACTTTATCTTGGACCCCGCTCTATCTATGTATTTAGAGGTATTTGTTGGACATGTATTTATGATATGATTTATGATTCCATGTCTCTTAATGTTGATGTGTTGCAAAGCCTTCTCTTAGCCCCAATGCCCCATTCTATCCTATATGTCTTTTATATACTTTCGCGACCAATAATGTGTAATGACAAGTTAAGAGGCTTGTTTGGGGTTCTTTCGAATTCTCCATTTGTCGTGTCACATCTAGGCTCTAGGCTTTGATCATGACACCATATTTTATTACTTTTAGTTCGGCCTCCAAAGACGTGGTGAGGACAAGTGCTTAGTAGTATCCAAAAACCCAATTGCCTTTTTCATTCTTAAAGATTCCTCCAGGCCCACCTACCCTGGGGTTCGTTTTTACTGCTCCATCCGTGTTCAATTTTATCATAACGGCCTTGGGTGGGTTCCATGACACTTGTACAAAGCGTTTTGGGTGAGTCCTATCCCTCTTAGATGATGTCATTGCTTCAAACTCCAATGCATGACTATTAGTATTTTTTATGTTAACCGGGTTCAACTTGTGTTAAAAAATGTTTGTGTTTCTATTTTTCCAAATCTCCCAGAGGCAAAAAGGAAGAAGGGTATCCCATTTCACCATTATGGAGCAGTATTTCCCTTTTATCCTTTTCCAATGGTCCATCCACAATGTCGAGTCAAGAACACTATCATCAATGATGTCATGCAGCCGTCCTCTTTATTGAGTCTCTCTCCAGAAATCTGTGGCAATGCGACATTGAAAGAAGATATAGGTGATATCTTCTATATGATGTCCACAGATAGGGAAATCAGGTCAATATCATGCCAATGCTATAGATCCTATGGTTAGTTTTGATCTGTTCATGGAAGAGCAGCCAAAGGAAGTGCTTGATCTTATTTGGTATGTGAGCTTTCCAAAGTATGGTGAAATCCTGCTTGGCCTCAGGGGTGTCTCTATTGTCGCTTTTGCTAGTTAAATACCTATGGGCTGAGGAAGAAGTAAAGATTCTATTCGGTGACAATCCCCAAATGACCCTATCCTTGGTGTTTGCAGTATTATAGATAGTGACATCTTTGATGATTTGTTGCACCTCCAGAGGGAGAACAATAGACAGACCCTCCAAATTCAATGTATTGTGGATTCTGATGTCCACCACTATATGATTGTATTCTTCTTCCTTGAGTGGCCCTTGAATGTAATCTCTGAGGCAAGAAAAGTGCAACAACTAATTGTAAGTAAATAACTTGACTTGAATACCCCTCTGAACCACCCATTTGGTGGCTGTGGATATATTGCTCCAGCCTTCTTGGATGTTCTTCCAAGTTCTAGAGACATATACCCTTCTTTGGCCATTAACTTGGTGATTTTTATATTTGGTTTGGAGAATAGCCTTCCACCTAGCTGGAGGCCCTTGAGTGATTCTCCAGGCTAGCCCGCTGAGGATGGATTTATTCCTTGTACCCATTTTTGGATCCCTAAGCTACCTCTATCTTCAGGTTTGGTTACTAAGTCCCAGCTGAGGAGGTGCATTTTCCTTATTTCTTGTTAGAACCCCAGATGAAGTCCCTAATAGTTTTAGAGTTTTTGTTATAGCTTCAGGAAGCTTGACATAGCTCATAACATTGGAAGGTATGCCCGACAGAGATACTTTAGCAAGTACCATTCTGCCAGCCATGTTCAGGGTAATTAATTTCCAGCCCGTAAGCTTTTGTCTCATATTATCAACAAGGTATTGAAAATCACTATTAACAGGGTGCTTATTGAAAATGGGGAAGCTCAGATACTTCCCGAAAGACATCATTCCTTCTATTCCTAGAATGTTGGAATACTTTTTTCTCAAATGAGTAGGATAATTTCTGGAGAAGACAATTCAAGATTTAAACCTATTGACCTTTTTGCCCGAGGCTAGCTAGAAGAGATGTAGAATTCTAGCAATGTTATAACAATTTCTAGAATCAGCTTTAGCGAAGAGGGTAAGGTCATCTGCAAAGAAGAGATGGGAAAGGTTGGGGCCTCGATTAGAGATATTAATGGGATTCCAAAGCTTAGCATCCGTAGAATGCTGGATCATCCTGGAAAGTCTCTCTATACACATGATGAATATGTAGGGAGACATAGGGTCACCTTGTCTGATTCCTCTAAAGAGGTAGAACTCCTTCGTGGGTCTACCATTGACAAGGATCTGGATAGAGCTGGTAGTGATGTAGGACATGATAAGTTTGGAGAGCATTTTGGTGATGCCAAAGAACTCAAGAGTATCCCTAATGAAATACCATTCTAACCTATTGAAGGCCTTTTCGAGGTCGACCTTAACTGCCATATAACCTATTTTTCCTTTCATTTTTTGGAAATGCGAGATGGCTTCCTGGACAAGAATGGAATGATCACTAGCCCTCCTATTGGCCAAAAAACTAGCATGGTTGTCACCGATAATGCTGGGCAGCAGAGGCTTGAGTTGGTTGGCAATGACTTTGGTGATGATCTTGTAAAGTGTATTACAAAGACCAATAGGCCTAAAGTTCTTAAGACACTGTGGATTGTTAATTTTGGGGATCATACAGAGAAGAGTCTTGTTAAGCTCATGGTGGATAGAGGCAGAGTGGAAAGTATCTTTACAAAAATTGATGAGCTGATTGCCTAAAATATCCCAATATCTCTAGTAGAACAAAGGGTAGAGGTCATCCGGCCTAGGAGCTTTGGTGGGCTTGAAAGAGTTTACAACTAGGATGATATCAGAGTCTCTAAGAGGGGTGTCAGGGTTTCTATCAGTGGCATTCCCTAAGTTGTTACCCCAAAAGCTTCTGGATTGCTCCGTAGTATAAAGCTTTATGAAGAAAGACATAGTGTAGTTTTGGATGGTTTTCGGATTATCAAGTGTTTCACCGGACTCCATTTAAAAGTGACAATTTTGTTCCTTCTTTGCCTGGTAAGGGTAGTGGTGTGGAAAAGTTGGTGTTAGCATCACCTTCGCATAGCCAAGAAATTCTAGACTTAGTCATCCAGAATTCCTTTTCTGCTAGTAGAAGGCTGTCATACTTGTCCAGAAGATGCTTTTCGAGATCTTGGAGATAGGAGCTATGGGGTAGTTTGGGAAGTTTTGGATTCCATTGATTCTTGCCAAGATTCTTCTCATAGACTTAAAGATGTTTCCGAAGACATCTTGAGAGTTGGGGCGCTGTTCCTGTCCAATTGAGTAGGCCCTTTCCTTTTGGGCTTTTCCTTTACCTATTCCATTGTGCCTTGGGAATTTTACGACTTCCCACCCATCGTTATCAGCTTTAGATTGTTCCTTCTCCTTCGCCGGTGAGTTGGGTTTGTCGGAGCCTTTTCCAGTTGCTCCCTCTAGATGGTTTCTACACAGGTCAAAAGTGTGGCCAATCTTACAGCACTTTGTGCACAAAATACTCTCACCCTTATAAACAATTTTTTGTTTATGAGTCCCAATTTTTACTTCACTTCTTAAGGGAGTTTTCACAGGGACTTGTATGCAAATACAGGTATATCTTCCCCTTAATGTGGCTGACGTACAAGCGTCAATTCTCAGAAGTGTTCCGAGTAAACCCCCAACTCTTTCCAAGATTTTACTGTAGAAGAACTCAGTGGGTATATTGGGCAGCCATGCCTAAATAGCTGTGTGGGAAATCTTTGCAGTTTAGGAAACAAAATTGGGCTTCCATTTTCGCACTAAGACGAAATTCCCTGCTACAAACTAGGGGCCTTCATGGAGTACCTTGTTTCTATCTACTTCGGTGTGGAATTTTTCCACATGGTAATCATTTCCCAGGTCGATTAGGGTTAAGGGCTCGAAAGGTTTCCAAAGATCTTGGAGTTTATTCCTCAAGTAGGCATATGGAATTCTCTTTTCGAAGACTTTGATTATGACAGATGCTCTCCATGGGTGGTATAATCTTTGCTTATCCTTAGTGGTGAGGTGGACGATGCCTTCATCCTTGTTATCTCTCTCCCATGTT
>DF360555.1:10441-33139 GCA_000787875.1 Solanum virginianum
GAGTATAGATCCAATTCAAGAATTCCAAATTTCTCATCTAACGATTCAGATTGTCGATTTTTGTGGGATTGATATCTCCGACAACATTACAGGTTCTATCTTTTCAGACTTAATTCTCTTTACTTACCTCAGAGTTCGTTCTATCATTCTTGTTTGATATCTTTTCATACAAATTACTGATTTATTTGGGCTGTTTCTTGATCTACTGGGCATCCATTTGCATACGCACTGATATTCGTCATGTTCTTGATCTTCTCGTAGCTTGTAGATTGTTTGAAGCTTAGTAGTGGCCTAGTAGATTCTGGAGTTGATATTATTGATTCTTGATTCTTGTTCAAGGCATAGTTTAGCAATAGTCCGATAAAATCTAGTTATTGTAGCCTTGGAAGTGCCTGTTTTCTTGTTTGTCCAATATAATCTAGGATTGTCTTCCTATCAGCTTTTTGGCCATGTTATTTGTTCTCTTGACCCATAGCACCATATATTGCGCATAGTCATTGTGGTTTCTCATGTATCAGGACTAGAGTTGGCTGCTTCCGTCCATTCATTACACTATTTGTTAACTTTCCTTCAGTTTCTATAGTTCAGTAGTTTTAGTAGATTCCTGATTCGTTTACATTCCTTAGTGGTTCTACGGAATGGTGGTGGACTAGGGTCATGTCTTCGATGGAGGCGGGTAAGGGGAAGTAGTGGTAAATGGGTTATGGTTTCTCATAAGATAAGAGTAGGATCATGAAACATAGGGTCGTTGTTAGGAAAGTCCACATAGTTAGTGAAGATTCTCACGAAGAGAACAATTAATATAGCTTGTGCCCATGACACCAGGTGGGTACGTACCAAGGTACGAGATGTGGACGGGTTTAAGTTTATGGTACTTTGGAGGCTTGAGGGATAGAAATAGGTAGTCGAGATTGGGAGGATCAATGAGAGGACAATGATGATTAAGCTAGTCGTTGACGAGCTTAATTTGAACATTATTAGTGCCTATGTGCCTCATGTGGGCCTGGACGAAGAGGTCAAAAACTCCTTGGAAGAATTTGGACGAGATAGTAAGAGGTATACCAAGCCGCAAGAAGATTTTCATTGGTGGAGATTTTACGGCCATATCGAGGCAACTTCTAGTCGTTTTGATGATGCTCATGGTGGCTTTGATTTTAGGGAGAATAATGGAGGTGGAGCGTCGCTTCAAGATTTTACTAAAGCTTTTGAGTTGGTAATTGCTAGCTTGTGCTTTCTAAAGAGGGAGAACCACTAGGTTAACTTTCATAGCAAGACAGCTATGATTCAAATAGATTACTTACTCCTTACGAAGGTGATAGGGGTCTTTGTAAAGATTGCAAAGTTATTCCGAGTGAGAACTTCACTATCGTAAAACAATCTTTTGGTGATGGACTGAGAGATTAAGAGGAATGGGAGGCAGCAAACCTTATCTGACCCAACCAAGGATTAAGTGGGGTAGCTCATCACCTGCCCTTTCTTGGGAGACGGGAGAGAAGTTGACTAGTATAAGGGCCTGGAGTAGTAGCGGAGATTTGAATACCAAGTAGGATAGGACAGCTAGTTGCATTAGGAAAGCAACTATAGATATGTTAGGGGTATCGATTGGTGACTTTGGCGGTCATCAAGAAGCGTAGTAGTGGAACAGAGAGGTCCAAGGCAAAGTGAAAGCAAAGAAGGCTGCAAATATACAGCTGGTTGAGTGCATGGAGAGGAGAGAAGCGGATGCTTAAGGAAATCTATAAGAAGACGAAGACAAAAGCTAACTTAGAGTTACAACTGCCAAGAGGTTAGCTTGCGAACGCTTATAAATTGAGCTAGGAGGCAAAGGCGGGGATAAAAAAAATTGTAGTGCGCATGAAGTGCATCAAGAATGAGAAAAGGCAAGGTGTTGGTGGGGGAGACTATTATTAAGCAACGATGTCAAGCATACGTCCACAACTCTTAAACGAGAAGGGGATAGACATTGCGTTGGGTCAATTAGCACATTCTGAAGGACTTCGGCACTTTGGGTATTGTGGGTGTTTAAGGGTTAAGGAGAGGTCGCATGTGCTATTAGTAGAATGAGCAGGTGAAGAATGACCTGACTTGATGAGATTCTAATGAAATTCTGGAAGAGCACAAACAAGGCAGGCATGAAGTGATTGAATGGGTTGTTTAATGCTAATTTTAAGACTACAAAAATGCCCGACGAATGAATGTGGAGTACAATGTTTCCACTTTATAAGCACACAAGTGATATCCAAAACTGTAACAATTACAGAGATATAAAATTTCTAAGCTATACTATGAAGGTTTGAGAGAAAGTTGTGGAGATAAGAGTGAGGAAAGAGGTGTCCATTTCCAAGAATCAATATGGTTCATGTCGGAGCGATTGACTATTGAATCACCCACCTAGTGCGGAGACTGGTGGAGAAGTACAGGGAACAAAAGAGGGACTTATCAAGGATAAATTCTTATCCTTTTCTATTTGCCTTGGTGATGGATGACGGTCTATTCAGGAAGTGGTTTCATGGTGTATGCTTTTTGTAGACGACATACTTCTAACTAACTAGACATGACACGAAGTTAATGATAAATTGGATGTTTGGAGACAAACTTTGGTGTCCAAAAGGTTCAAATTGAGCAGGATCAAAAAGAAATATTTAGAGTGCAAATTCAAAGTTGCGTCGCGTGAAGTAAACATGGAAGTAAGACTTGCCGCACAGATTATTTCCAAGAGAAAGTTTTAAGTATTGTGGGTCCATAATCTAGAGTAGTAGTCTTGTATGATAAGCTACCACCTAAACTTAAAGGGAAGCTCGTCCTTGTTGTATGGAATGGAGTGGTCGGTCAAGAACTCGCATGTGCAGAAGATAAATGTTACGGATATTAGAATGTTAAGATAGATGTGTAGACATATTGGAAATAATAAATTTAAAAATGAGGTTATTCAAGAGAACATGGGAGTGGATTTTGTGGAAAACAAGATGAAAGAAATGAGATTGAGATAGATGGTTTGGACATGTGCAGAGGAGGTGTGCTCACGCTCCATGAGGAGGTGTGAAAGGCTAGTTGCAGAAGACAAGCGAAGGGGTAGAACCAGGCCAAAGAAATACTAGGGAGAGGTGATTAGGCAAGACATGCCGCAGATTCATATTACTGAGAGCATGACTCTAGATAGGAGGGAGTAGAAGTCATGTATTACAGTACAGGGATAGTAGTTGTAGTACTAATCGTACCCTTATAGTTATTCATATGTGGTTTATGGTGTTTTTGATTATCAAATGGTAGACTTTGCACTACACCTGTATTCATGAATATGCTTCCTTCATCGTTTTCTTCTCCCTCTACTTGATTTTGATACACTTGAGCTGAGATCTTTCAAAAATGTCCCTCTATCTCCATGAGCTAGTGATAAGATTTGCCCTCCTTAGACCCCACTTAATGGAATTTCACTAGGTATGTTGTTGTTTTGTTGAATACAATCATGCTTTATCTTTTTGATGGGTTTCTTTTGTTGTCAAAACATTTTGAGTTCCTTTCCTTCCAAATAGTCCAACATAAGCAGGCTAGAATCATTTTCCTTCCGGACTGGCCTTTTATTTTGCAATGAACTCTTCTATTGTTTTTGTTTTCGCTCTTTCTATAAAGGCACAAGGTGATGTCACTCTGAAATTGAAACTAGTATGCTAGCTCAATCACAGCAAATGACATCTACTCACTAAATAATACACCTTTTGTCCTATGTGAAGGTGTTTAACTATCTAGAGAGTTAAGAATGAAAGGAAGATTTTTAAAACTTGTGGTATATAATAAGCCGACGTTTTTGGGATGCCGCTACTAACCAACGAATGACAAGTGATTTTCCTTGTATGGATCCTATTTAAATGGGAAGTTAATGAGTAGATCCACTGACATGTAGATATTTGTGTGGCCATAATCATCTCATTATGAGTAAAATGACAACTTTAATACTAGCAGCATAGCCAATGAAAATCCCAAAAGTGGGACATGGGGAGGGGAAAATGTACGCAGACCTTACCGCTGCCTCATAGAGATAGAGAGATTGTTTACGAAATACCCTCATCTCAAAAAATCATCCCCAAAAGTAGAAAATACTAGATATGAAACAACTAGAATAATCAACAAATGAAAATATATAGAGACAATAAAAGTAACAAAATAAATGACTGACAATAACAACACAATGTAATGACACGACTACTGACCTACTATAACCTAAGGCCCAACATCATCCTACCTTTACAAGCCTTCTTACCTTCTACCCTAATACGCAACTTCCGCTCCCTCCTATCTAAGGTCATGTCCTCGATGATATGAAGTTGCGTCATATCCTATTAATCACCTCCCCCTAATACTTTTTCGGTCTACCTCTACAATCCGCGTAACCCCTAACCTCCTGACAGGAACATCAACACTTCTTCTCTGCACATGCCCAAACCACCCAGTCTCGCTTCTCTCATTTTGTCTACCACAGACACCACCCTTAACTCCCCCCCCCCGAATGATCTCATTCCTAATCTTATCCCCCCCCGGTGTGTCCACACATCCATCTCAGCATTCTCATCTCCGCGACCTACATCTTCTGTACATGTGAATTTTTGATTGGTCACCACTCTACCCCATATAGCAAAGATGATCCAACCACCATTCTATAAAACTTATCTTTAAGTTTAGGAGGTATCTTCTTATCACGCAATACTCCATAGGCAAGTCTCCATTTCGTCTATACTGCCCCAATACAATGTGTGACATCATCGTCGATATAGCTACTACTCTGGATGATGGACCCAAGATACTTTAAGTTCTCTCTCGGGAATAGGTTGAGTGGCAAGCTTCACTTCAATGTCTGCTTCATCCCTCACAACACTGAATTTGCACTCCAAGTATCTGTTTTGGTCCTGCTCAGTTTGAACCATTTGGATTCCTAAGTACATCTCCAAACCTCAAATCTATCATTAACTCTAGCCCGAGTCTCATCAATCAGAACTATATCATCCGCAAATAGCATACACCATGGCACCTTCTCCTGGATGGACAGTGTCAACTCATCCATTATTAAGGCAAAAGAAAAGCTCTTAGCATAGATCCTTGATGAAATCCCACCTCAGTAGAAAAATACTGCGAGTCTCCTTCCATCGTTCTTTATCCGAGTTTTGGCTCCGTCATACATGTTCTTTATCACCCTAATATACACCAATGGAACATCTTTCGCCTCTAGACATCTCCATAGGACATCCATCGAAACTTTGTCATAGACCTTCTCAAGGTCAATGAACACCATATCAAGGTCCCTCTTTCTCTCCCTATATTTCTCCACTAATATGCGAACAAGATGGATTGTTTCAGTAATCGACCGACCGGGCATAAACCTGAACTGATTCTCTAAAATAGACACTCCTTTTCTCACCCTCATCTCCACCACTCTCTCCCAGACCTTCATAGTGTGGATTACAACTGGATACCCCTGTAATTGTTACAGTTTTAAATATCACCCTTGTTCTTATACAATGGAACCATTGTACTCCTTCATTCATCGGGCATCTTAGCAGTCTTCATAATAGCATTATACAACCTAGTCAAACACTCAATACCATCCTTGACCATGCTCTTTCAAAAATCCACCAGAATCTCATCGGGTCTGATTACTCCCCCTTTGTTCATCCTACTAATAGCACGTCTAACCTTCTCAGCTCTGAAATGCCTGCAATAACCAAAATCTCAATGACTATCGGAGTGCGCCAAATCACCCAAATCAATATCTCTGTCCCCTTTTTCGTTTAAGAGTTTATGAAAGTAAGCTTGTCTGTCCCCTTTTTCGTTTAAGAGTGTATGAAAGTAAGCTTGCCACCTTAGTTTAATGGAAGTCTCATCCAGTAACACCTCACCCTCCTCATCCTTAATGCACTTCACTTGTTCCAAGTCACGAGCTTTCTCTCTCTCTCTCTCTCTCCTTCGCGAGCCTATACAATCTCTTGTCCCCCGCCTTTTTCACCTAACTCAACATACAAGCACTCAAATGCTGTTGTCTTAAGAATACAAAAATTGGGACAGAGGGAGAACTGTTTTTGGTTACACATAGCAGAAATGTTAGTGGAAGGGAAAGGTGGCCTGGTCCATCTATTTTAACCTGAAACAGGTTCTCACCTCCTCCTCTTTTGTACATTGTTGTAGAATTAAATGATGTTTACATTTACATCACTCCATGTAATTCCAGAAAAAGGTTGCAGACGCTAATTGCAAAGAGTTTCACTTTTACTACATTTCTAAATAACTGACCATTTATTACTTCATCAGCCCTCCATCTTCACCCAACCATGAAAATAAGAGAAGAAGATGCACATATCTCCATATCACAGCACCTTTAAATCTTAATAATATTTGGGGAAACCATGATAGAAAATAAAACCAGACATGAAATAAGACAGTACCTTTGCTTTCTAACAAATGAGTTCCACAGATGCATCATTTGCTTTTCATCCTTGGTCACATCCACAAAATCATCAAGCATCTGTAACATGTCGTAAGTTAGTTGATGACTTTCTTCAAATATCTAGGACAATCAAAATCTTGCCCCTTCAATTAACTAAATGTTGTGACAGTTCTGAAGGAGAATTAGTTGGAGGGAACAGTTCAGATCACCACCTTTAGTAGTTCTTAGATGTATTCTTTAAAACAGCTTAAGGAGTTTCAGCCTGATTTGAGGTTGAGACTACACAATTACTTTTAGTGACAAGCAAGTAGTCGGTAGAAAATATTTATCATCAAGTCAGAACCATACAAAGTTAGTTTCCAGTGGTTAATATTTATCCAAACCCTCAAAAAGTACCATTTTGTATGAATAGATTGCAACCTGCAATCTTTAGAAACTGCTAGATATTTTTATTTTTTTGAGAATGATGTTTAGAGTTTAGACTAGGTTTTCGTTAAGCAATAGCAGTAGTCATGTTTTATATCAATGAAATTTCACTTGTCAAAATGTTTACAACATTACATGAGATTTCGAATTCAAGCAAGCAACTGTTAAGAAAATTACAATAGCATCACAGCAGATCATAAGGACGCAACCGCTTGCTGATAAATTTGAATACTCCAGTATAAATGGGAAAATATAACTCACTGATACAATTTAGAGAAATCTATTACACTGGGTATGTTGTTGTTGTGCTGCTGCCTCTCAAATTAGTTTTTATTTGCATATTTTGGCTTTTTTCCCTTTTGGGTGGACTTCCCAAGTGTTTTTCCTCATGTCCTAGCCCCTCACTGACAATGATTCGTCTCAAGCCCCCCACCCCCAACCAAAAAAAGACCCTGCTTTGATCTCCCTTCCCAAACTTACTGATGATGGTCTGGCTCCATTTACCCTCCATCACATTGATCTTCCTCCACCGCCACACAGTTCCAATATCCACTTTTTTTCAAAGATCTGATTAAATATTCTGCATTTGATTTCTTCCACTTTTTATGTAACTTCTCTTACCAAAAGTGAAGGGCAGAGAAGCTTTGGTAGAATACAAGAGAACTATGAGGAAAGCAAAAAAGGCTATCAGTAAAGCACGAGCGGAAGTTCTAAATGGCTTGTATCAAAAGATAAGGACAGGAGAAGAAAAGAGAATTGTTTAGACTAGCATGACTAAGAGAGAAGAAGCGCACAGACTTAACCCAGGTTAAGTGTATTAAGATTTATGGACGATTCTCAACAAGTGTTGACAGGAGACAACGAGATCAAGGAGAGATTACTTTGATCAATAATTCAAAACGAACCAGGATAATTTAGATGCACACATATTAGTGAAATATAGAAACTTTAGCTACACTCGTAGAATTAGAACTTCAGAGGTAAAGCATGCCATGAAAAAGATAGGATTAGAAAAGCTTATGACGAGGATAGTATCCATATAGAGGTTTGGAAGTGCCATGGAGATGTAGGAATGGAATGGCTCATCAAACTATTCAATGCCATACTAAGAAGTGGTAGGATGCCCAATGAGTGGAGGAAGAGTACCCTGGTTGTGATTTAGAGAACAAAGGAGATATTCAAAGTCATCCAAGCTATCGTGACATTAAATTCAAGAGTCATACAGAAGTCTAGGAAACAGTGAAAGAGTGTAAACTTAGAAACCCAACAAGAGCGAAAGAGAACCAATTTGGATTTAAACCAGGTAGATCTCCAGTTTAGGTTATATTCTCACTAAGAAGATTGATGGAAATCTATCGCGAAAAGAGGAAAGACCTACACATGATGGTTATTCATCTAGTAAAAGCATATGAGACAGGACCACGCAAGGTCCTTTGGTGGGTGAGAAAGAAGATAGAAATCCATATTAAGTATATAAAGGAAATAAGGACATGTATCAAGGAGCTGTCACTAGCATGAAAATAAAGATAGGTGATACAAAGGAGTTTCCCGTAATAGTGAGTTGAGTTTACACCTGGGATCGGTATTTAGTCCCTACTTGTTTACCCTAACATTGAATGAGCTACAATCTAACGGTGTATTTATTTGTTGACGATGAAACTCGCGAGGGTGTCAACCAAAAGGCTGAGGTATAGAGAAGCACGTTAAAGAGTAAGGGTTTTCAAATAAATAGAAGTAAGAGCCTGTTTGGATAAGCCGTAGACTTTTGACTTATAAGCCAAAAGCCAAAAGTTAAAAATTCCAACTTATGGCTTATTTATATCATTTTAGCTTAAAACGAAGTGATAATAAGGACTTTTTAAATTTATCTAAGCACTTCAAAGTGTTAAAAGTTGTTTTGGCTTAAAAACAATTAAAATAAGACAATCCAACACAGGCTCTAAATACATGCATTGAAGATTTAGGTCACATGAGAGGAGAGAAATTGCGGTGAGACTGGATGGGATTGCAGGGTGAAAATGCAAAAAAATTGTGAACGTGCTTTTTGTAGCTCTCTTTTTTTCCCTTTGGACGCACTTTGCTGTATTTACACCATTTTTACTAAAATCTCTTTCTGCAAATTGTTCATTTCTACATGTTGTCCTTCATTTACCAGAATTACTATACCAAAGCTGTTGCCGTAATTTCTTCTTCGCCAATACTTGCTTTCTTGTAAGTTCTCTTTGTCAGACGATAGAATGTTAGTGTGTAGGTTTGTGAAGATCAAGTTAGGATGTCCATGGAATTACTAGAAGAAACATGTACAGCACTAATGCAATTGAAATATCAACTCATTGAACAGTGTGTTCATAGAACTAAATCTGATTCACTTATCAAGAAGATTTTACTGCATAACTCCAGAAGCAATGTGGTCATTAGCCTGGTAAACAAAAAATCAGATAGTAGTCCAGTCAATAATCCCATCACTGTAACCAAATTATGGTTTCTGAGTCCTGTTTGGTGTTCCAAAAGACCCTTTAGCCGCTACTCTCAAGTCTAATTGCACACGGCCCAATAAAACAAAACTTGAAAATGAAAAGAGCAATTTTGAATGGCATAATAAAGTATAATTTAATACAATATTCTTAATATAGATGTTATCATGAATGAAGGTGGGCAAGTTCAACAAGAAGACACAACACAGGCAAATATATGGCTGCTTCAAATAAGTTAGAAGAACAAGCTTTTGCCATTTATTTGAAGGGTCAAAACAATCAGGACAAACTAACCCAAAAAGACTGCCAATTAATTTGAATGCACAGTAGAATAAAGAACAATTTATATAATTATGCTGCATACCCTTCGATCTTCAAGATCTGCAACATCATCATCAACTTCATCCTCACTGTCTCGGTCTGATAAAACTTGCTCCAGTGCCATGGGCTTCACCCCAATAAAAAAAATCATTAGAAACATAAGTCCAAAGAACTCTCCATTGCTTCAAAGATTTCTAACGCTATATATTGGCTACCGCAGCTCTTCCAAAGACTTTAAAGATTCATACAAGTAGACAAACATTTCAAAATCTATTCAACTCTGTCACACTCAGCAAGATAATTCACCTCTAGACCCCAAACCTGGAGCTATTTCAAATGGAAATCACCACAAACACACGCAACAATGGAAACCAATAGGGGTGTGCAAAAACCGAACCGACCAATAAACTGAACCGATAAAAACGTTATTGGTTTATTGTTATTGGGTTATTAGGTTATCGGGGTTTTAATGGTTTTGAAAAAAGATTATTGAGTTATCAGTTCGATATCGATTTTTACTATTGGGTAAACCGATAACCCAATAAGATTAATACTTTACTATTTTACCCCTTCATAAATATTAAATATTAATAATTTAATAGTAATAGGATACTATAGCAATAATTTACATATTTTAATCTTTATAGTACTTAAGTGATTAGTTATCCTCTTTAGTATTTTAGTTTGTAATTAACTAATTATAGCTTTTGCAAGTTTGTAAACGTAGTTTTCATACTCTATCTGCTTTTTATTAATGCAAATTCTCATTATCATTCTTATCGGGTAAACCGAAAACCGGACCGTTAAGGAATTAAAACCGATAAATCGAAAATCGATAAAAGTTATTTTATTGGTTTCTTATTGGTTTAGCATATTTAAAAATCGAAAACCGATAAACCGAACCGATAATGTACAAAACCGAACCGAACAACCAATGCACACCCCTAGAAACCAATACTGAACTGTCCTTATAATAGATCTTCGATCAGTTCAAGTAACATCATAGATTATACACATTTCATGAATGACATCCAGAGCAAATGAAGAAATCTTATCACATCTCTATATTAAACAGTTCAGTAACCTTACCCAAAAGTAATTTTTCTGATTAAACATAAAACATGAAAAGTGAACAGGAAAACAATTTTTTGAACTTATTGCAGGAAGCTCCAAACAATGAACCCTATGCGCCAGTGTATGACTACATATATCAGCAGTACTTTGCAAGGGCAAAGCCTTTAGTGGTAGGGCTTTTGATGAAATCGAAGCTTAGGGACCAAAGTCATGATCATCGAATAATTGAAGATGATGAATTATAAACACTCCATTGGTAGATATGCAAGTAATCTAAAAGGTTAACAACTACCACCAAGGGGTGGGACAGATTGAGATTCCTCCACACTTTATCAGAGGTCTCAGGTTCAAGTTCAAGTCCAAGGAATGGATAAGTTCCTGGCAGGAAGTGCTTTGCCACAAACCTAAATTAATCAGGCCAATGGATTCCATATACAAAGGTTATATCAACAAAAGAACATAAATGAAAGGTTAACAACTTGTTAATGCTTAATATGCTTCTAATTATCATTTTTCTGCTTGAAAGAAAAATTATTTATTTATTTTTACAAATTAATTAGTTAATTAATTTTCTTCCAAGCAGATAAATATATCAATTTTAATTATTTTTAATAAATTTTAAGTTACTTTATTTATTTATAATAGGTTTAATTTTGAAATTCTTAGAATCTTGTCAACAATTATTATGAACTAAAATCTAACTATGTTAGTTCTAAACTTGATTTGAGGCATGTTGAAGGACATCTAATGATTTGTTGTACCTAAAATACAGTGACTAGTCAAGCTGCTTTCAATTACAGTTAGTAAAGTATTCACATTGGTACCATTAAGCAATTGCCGATTCCAAAATAAGAAATTTGAAGAATCCCATTACTTAGACACTGAATTCTATGTGCTGAATTAATATTTCATGAGAGCCCATACCAAATATATTTAGATTAAAGACAAAATCAGTAGTTTTCTATAAATAAGGAGCCAGCTGCTTGTTTCAGAACTTTAGTCACCCATACAAATCTTTCAGCTCCCTCCAAAACACAAGGAAGAAACAAGCCACTTAATCAACACACAGGCAATTTCAACTCAAA
This sequence comes from Solanum virginianum, assembly GCA_000787875.1. Lineage (NCBI taxonomy): Eukaryota > Viridiplantae > Streptophyta > Magnoliopsida > Solanales > Solanaceae > Solanum > Solanum virginianum. The sequence goes on from DF360555.1 coordinate 22,255, forward strand.
CATATAATTTTCCGCATACATGTCACCAACAGTCAAAACAGCAGCAAGTATAATCTAAAAGCAATACTTTCCCTCCGCTCACTTCTACTTGTTTGCCACGTTTCACTTCACATAGTCAACTATAGTCAAATCTCTCTATAGTGGCAGTGTTTGACTGAAAGTTTCATGGCTACTATAATGAGGTATTATTATATACATATGTATATTGATATTTGACGTTTAGATCTTATTTAATTGTTATAAGCAAAAGTATTTGAAATTAGAAAGAGTATGGGTATAAAAAAGACAAACATCAGTAGTCATCCCTCGTAAATTATTACCATCACTGATAGACACTATTTAAATACAATATTTTTTCCTTTTGATATTTGTTCTTGAAATTTACTGTGCATGACTTTAACGATGATTACCATAAATATTTTAGTATTTTATTTTATACATTAACATATTTCTTACAAAATGTTATTGCACAATATTAGAATATGGTAGTAATAGAAGTGTAATTTTACAAAGAGTACTGCTAATCAATGTCATTGTTGTAATAATGAGGTTTGACTGTATGTAGACTTTGACCAAATTTTAAGATGCCTGCTTTCATCATATATTACTACTTATATATAAGTAAATCAGGTAGCAGCTTCTGGTCATAGCTGCCTGCTTGAGCAACTTCCAGTTGTCCTGCCTGCTTCAGTTGCATGCATCTTCTCCTTTATTATATGGGGCTAATAAAAAATATTTCGTGGACTTTTTAATTTAAATCTTTTTAAGGTAGTTGCATGTTGACATGTCTGCTTCAATTACTTCATAATATTTTTTTTAGTTGTTTCAATTATAATTTTACAATAATTTTTGAAATATAGATTTAAAAAAATCTATTGATGTTACATAAATCCAGACAAAAAAATAATTGATATTGCCACCTCCAGTGAGCCAACAAAAAATAATTTGTGAGCTCTTTAATTTAATATTTTCAGGTCAGTTGTGTATTGACATGTCTCCTTCAACAACTTCATAATATTTCATTAGTTGTATCAATTATAATTTTACGATTGTGTCTACTTCAACGATTTCATAATATTTCTTTAGTTGCTTCAGTTATAATGTTACAATATCTTAAAAAATATATAAGGAAAAATCTATCGATGTTCCATAAATCGAGACTAAAAAATAATTTACATTGGGCCCGTGCTAACACGGGCCTTCACCACTAGTCAATATGAAAAGATTTCCAATTATAGTGTTTTATAGTTTTTGAATATCTAAATTTTAATTTTAAAAAATTGAATTAATCTAATCCAATTTATCTTCAAATATTAATCAAATTGACTCTTGAGAAGTGCAACGTAACATGTAAAAGTGAATAGATGGATATTAACTGATACTATTTCTTTTAAGCGGATATATCTTTTGGTACTATTTGAAACTTTTAGATGCAATTTCCCAGTATTTTAAGATCACCAAAGGCTTCCTGATTTATTTAGCTCTTAATATTCAACTCTTGTCACTTTTTCACAAAAATGATTCACCTCAACAATGCGATGAAAACAATGTAACAAACTGAAGTCGATTTTTGACTGAAAAGAGATATCTTTAATTAAATTATATTTTTATTTGGACTAGTTTAAGATTAAAAAATTTAGCCCGTAGGAACCACTATTGATTTGATACCAATAATGATAGTCATTCCAGTATCTTATGGATGCATATGTATCCACATTTCATTTGACAAACTCGGACACTTGGAGGAACTTCTTTTTCCTTGTCTTGTCCTTCCAAATTTACCATGTGTACCACTAGGAATGGCAACGGGGCGAAGCAGAGCGGGTTTAGAGCTATGTGGGGCGGGACAAGTTTAAAGTTACGTGGGGTGGGGTGGTATGGATGTGGGGCAGGTTGAAGTAACTATTTTTGAAACTAATGCGGGGTGGGAGGGTTGTGTGTTTAAAAAACCAAATAGAAATTTGAAGAAAATTAGATCTTTGCAATTAGAAAAAATCAAAGATATAAACTGTTTATATTAAACATTGACTTTAATTTTATTTTTTTTCTAAAATATAAACTAAACATGTCCGGTAAATTAGTAGTTGTTGAAATGTCAACTAAAAATAGTTAACTAGTTGTTGAGATGTTAATTAGCAAAAAAATTTAAAAACTTACGATTTGGGGGGGGGGGGTTGAAAATGAAAAGAATCATTATGCGAGACGGTTTAAAAAATTTGTGGGTTGAGCTCAACCCGCTCCGGCCCATTGCCATCCCTATGTACCATAGGTTAAGATTAATTAATAAAGCTACAATAATAGAATAACATTGACTAATTCTTTTTGACAGGTTAATGTGTCTTATGCTAATTCATCTTTCAAACATCATAGATGACAAACATGATCAAATAATTCTAATACTACAACAAAATATACCCAGTGAAATCCCACAAGTAGGGTCTAAGGAGGATAAAATGTACACAGACCTTATCACTACCTCATAGAGATAGGCTATTTCCGAAAGAGCCTCATCTCAAAAAAATTATCCCAAAAGCATACAATACTAGATATGAAACGACTAGAGTGGACAACAATGAAAATTTATAGACAGTAAAAGTAATGAGAAAAATGACAACTAATAACAACACAATATATAACAACACGACTACCTCTGCTAACCTACTATATCACAAGGTCCGACATCAAACTATCCCTACTAGCCTTTTAACCTTCTACCCTAATACGCGACCCCCACTCCTTTCTATCTAAGGTCATGTCCTCGGTGATACAAAGTTGCGTCATATCTTGTCTAATCACCTCCCCCCACTACTTTTTTGGTCTACCTCCACCTCTTCGCGTAACTCCTAAATCCATCCTCTTGCACCTCCTGACAGGAGCATCAACACTTCTTTTCTACACATGCGCAAACCATCGCAGTCTTGCTTCTCTCATTTTTTCAGCCACAGATGTCACCCCAAACTTCCCCTGGATGATCTCATTCCTAATCTTAATCTCCCTGGTGTGCCCACACATCTATCTCAGCATCCTCATCTCCGCAACCTGCATCTTCTAAACATGTGATTTTTTATTGGCCAGCACTCCACCCCATATAGCAGAAATGGTCTAACCACCATTCTAACACTAAAAACATATAATTACTAAAAACTTGATTGGCATCCCATGGTTTTTCTGGATAAATGAACATCATCCTACGTTGTCATATCCAGCATACACCTTGTTGGTTAATGACTTTGAGATGCCAATTGATCCTTTCTTATACCAAGTATATGTTGATCATCATATATATTATGCACAAAAGGCCCTTATACATAGTTGCAAGGAGGCTATACATCATCCCTGATAGAATACTTGGCCCCTGTACAAATATAGAATCTATCAAGCAACTCAACTTGGCCAAAAGCTTAAATTTGGATGACTGACTGTGATTTTCAAGTGCAACATCCACTCTGTAAGATTTTACGACAGTCGTATACATCGAGTAAATACAAAATAATCCTGCTTGTTAAATATTTCACATTCTGTTGGCTAATGAGGAACCATATGGAAATTCCAACATCCCGGAGCATAATGTAAGAGATTAATTACCTGGGCCCTATGAGAATGAAAGAATTGCCTCTTTTGCAGGAGTGCACGACTGTAAGAAAGAAACAAATTGTGTTAAAAGCCAGACAATCTTATCCACGATCTACAAAGGTAAACCATAAGACAAAAAATTGTGTAGTCAATTTTCTCCCAATTAGTTTCACATCTAAGACATTATGCAAAACAAGAAGACATCAAAAATAAATATACAGACACGCATCACTGGACAGTTGCAATAAAATCAATGTTAATTTTCAAACAAATATAATCAATGACGTATGGGACCAATCCTAATTTGTAGAGTATAAGCTAGGGGTGGCAATTGGACTGGTTAGGTCAAATTTGAGCGGGTTGTAATGGGTCAAGACACCAAACGGGTCAAGACCCAACCCAACCCAAATTTTCTTGGGTCAAAATGGGTTGAGTAACTGGTTATAGAGCGGGTCAACCCAACCCGACCCAATTTTTTTACCAAGTTTTATTTATTTTATTTGTTCTTTTTCAATATTTTAGTACTTAATTAAATTATTTTTTTCTTTAGTATTGCTATATAAAACATATCAAATTGAAAAAAAAGTGTTCTGAAAATATTTTACCAAGATCTCTCTCGAGTTAATTCGGGTTGCATATCAACTCAATTTTAAATGGGTTGAAATGGGTTGGGTTGGGCAGGTTGGGCGAGTTGGGGTTAATTTTACCACCCCTAGCATTAGCTCAAATGTGATGTAATCAGTGTCAGAGAAAGAGAAGTAAAGGGTTAGTTGCATAATCAAAAGGAAAGTAAAGCCCAAAAAAAAAAGAGAAACTCAAAACACAAGTGTACCATCACATTGCAGAAAGGATAGTCAAGAACCACTCCATCTAGCGCTTAGTAAAATAGTGGTCATGGTTGAGATTTTGATAAAGTTTAGCTTGAGGCTATTTAGAAGGCAGAATAGAAAACCACCATAACCCTTTCCTTCTCTTTCTCTGACACTGATTACATCACATTTGAGCTAATACTAAGGGTGGCAAAATTAACCCCAACTCGTCCAACCCATTGAATCCAATTCGGGCCAACTGCAGTTATGAAGTTCCTTTTTGGCCTATATAACTTTTGGAATTATAGGAAATACCTTGAAAGATATACTACCCCTCTAGTTTTCAAAATTTTCAACAGTGTTTCCATATTCAAACGTAGTCTTTGCCACTGATCCAATGCCAAATAGAAGGCAGAATAGAAAGCCACCATAACCAGGCCTTATTTGGCATTGGATCAGTGGCAAAGACTACGTTTGAATATGGAAACACTGTTGAAAATTTTGAAAACTAGAGGGGTAGTATATCTTTCAAGGTATTTCCTATAATTCCAAAAGTTACATAGGCCAAAAGGAACTTCATAACTGCAGTAGGCCCAAATTGGATACAGTAACACTACTGGTCACTAAACTAGATGGCAAGACAGTTTTTGAAGGCACAATGGAATTATTCAGAAAAAACTAAAAGGCGAGTAAGGACATGTTCCACGGGTACTTCCCTAAAATTCTCAGAACTACAGGCATCAAAACCTCAAATTTACAAAACATGAAAGCAGGTTAGAACCTGCCTCCCCAAAACAAACACTGCAATAGGCTCAATGAGGTGCAGTTCATCAAAAGGAAAATAATAACTCCAGATTAGACAGCCAATAATCCACAGTGAAGTTCAAGGGCTTAATGCCTAATGCAACAAAATCAGATAATTGAAGATCTATTGGACACAGTACTGAAGGTCTTCAGCAGTGAAATCATTTCCACCCAAAATCATTTGGTTAAGTAAAAATGCTACTTGACATTGTGCTTTTGAACATACTTTCTGGGATCAGAGCGCTCAACTGATAACTTTCTTGACTTGGCAAACTGAAGCAACGCTGGGGGTGCAAGAGTGCCTCCTGGCCCTGACTGAACAGAATCAGGATCTATATACAATTGACCAGTAGAGGGAACACTCGTACCATTGGAACTTGATGGATCACACTCTACAGCGTCAGCAACACCTGATAAATATTTAACAACAGAAAAATCATTATAACAATGGTGCTTCAATATCAATGCCAACAGACTTATAAGCCAAGGTTTCAGACAAAAAGGAAATAAAATTTTGAACCGTTCTCAAAAGGCTAAAACAATAAGAAATGGCAGTCGGACTTGGATGATTCACTCCTGCTCACCCAACCCCTAAATCAAAAAGCAGCGCTCTAAAAGAAAGCTAAGTTATGAAACTGATTTCCTATGGTTCTGATGGCAATGGTTTTAATTTTCTTCTTTCTTCTGTTATTTTTCACCCCAATAATTTTCTCCAATATTCACATTTTGGTGGATCTGGTGATTTTCTGATTCCTGGATTTTGGTTGGGTAATGATTTGGTGATGTTTTAGATTTTCAGATTGTGGTTTAGTGGCGATCTTAATTTTCAGATTTTGATTTGGTGGTGATTTTTGAGATACTGATTCCAATATATTTTTTAATTTGAAAACTGAACAGCAGATTGAGGATAATTTTGTAAAGAGAAAATGGATTATGGGATGTTGTTGTTTGGTGGTGTTTTGATTTGATTTTTGGGAGCTCTCATTGATGATTCTGGTGGATGGTGTGGCAAAACGTGATAGCTATGTGTCACGCACTGGTTTTCTTCAAACTCATACAAGTCACAAAAGGTGATTTTTGTACCACCTTATATGACTTCAGAGCCATAGGACCCTCCTTGATTTTTAAGTATCTTTTTGGAATCCTGAGGCTAGTTCAGGGGAGCCTTTGTGTATTTTCCCAATATAATTTTGTATTAAACCATCGTAAACAAATTTTCCAGTAAGAAGCTAATTCAAAGCATCACCAGTATACCTATATCAATATAATACACAATTATTATATAAGCAAATCAATTCCACCAGAAAACAGTTAAGCAAATTAATCCCAACATATTGTATATAATTTTTTCAAAGAATGTCCCATTATATTATATTCTTACACCATCGTATAATGACTTTCCTAGTAGGATGATAATTCTTTCTCAAAGCCTCACCAGTATACATATACCAATAAGATATATTTATTGTTATATAAGCAAATCAATTTTACCAGAAAACAATTAACAAATAAATTCCACTACACTGTATTCTTATACCATCATAAAATGATAATTCCAGGAAAAGCTAATTCCCTCTAAAATCCCCACCAGTATACCTATATCAATGAGATATACTATTGTTATAAAAGCAAATCATTTCTACTAGACATCGATTAAGCAAATGAATTCCGTTATATACATTCCAATACACATATACACACACATCCCATACACACACATCCAAACAACAACATACCCAGTGAAATTACACTATATAGGCTTGGGAAGGGAAGGGTGTATGCAAATCTTGCCACTATCTCATGGTAAATACAAAAAGCACTATAGCCCATAGAAGAAACGAACAATACCAATAGCAAAATAGTGTGATAATCAAAACACAATATGCAACATATGACGATAGATAACAAAGACATGACAACACTCTATCCTATCAACCTTATACTCTGATACGCGACCACCACTACTTCCTATCTAGAGTCATGTCCTCGACAATATGAAGTTGCATCATGTCCTCGACAATATCACCTCTCCCCAATACTTTTTCAGCCTACCTCTATCTCTCATTAATACCCTACAACCGGCCTCTCATACCTCCTCACTGGGGTGTCTGTGTACCTTCTTTTCACATGCCCAAACCTTCTCAGTCTCGTTTTCCTCATCTTATCCACCATAAGCCGACCACTCCCCGCCCTTGCACACCTTTTCCTTATTAATCTCATCCCCAGTTTTGTCTCTCCTAGTGTGTCGACACATCCATCTCAACATTCGTATCTCCTAAACATGCATCTTTTGAACATGTGAGTTCTTGACTAGCTAACACTCCACCCCACACAACAAGGATGGTCCAACCACCACTTTATAGAACTTATCTTTAAGTTTAAATAATACCTTTTCATCACACAAGACTTCATTTCATCCAATCCATGGAGCTATAGGCAAACAGAATGGCATTCAACGGTTGGGCTAGCCGAACGACACCGGTTTTTCAGATTATACCGTTAGATTATGGCACTCAGTAACTTGTTAAGTTTCTCTACTCCCATCAAGCAATTTTCTAATTAACTTTGTAAACAAAGAATCTGAGTTAGCGAATGAGTGGGCATTCCAACAAAAATTGATTTTGCAGATACTCAAACCTCTTGCATTTTGGATTATTATTGTGGGCTTGAGCTAAACAGAACTCAGGTCATGCATAAAGACGTGCCCAAGCAATTGAGCCATGCATCCTAAGTTGTGCTGACTCTTCACTTTTGAGGTTGTATCCGTGTCAAACACTCCAAAATTATACTAGTTTTGGAGAACTCGACAGGCACCGGTTGCCATTTTAGAGAGCCCGAGCAACATAGCATCTGTCTTATGATACACCCAGCAATGCCTCAAGATGATTTACATTCACCTTGCACTGTGGCATGCTGCAATTTTGCTTGTTAAAACACCGAAACAAGCAAATCGCATTTACAAAAATAAGCAAAGATAAAACCCTCTTCTCATTGAAAGAGCGTCCGTATCTGCATAAAAGATCTCAGCTTCCTTGGATAATACCATAAGGGAGATTAGAGGCAGATCTAAGATTTAAAATACAAGAGTTCTGCAAAGAAAAAAATCAAGCAGGAAAGGACAAGCAAAAAGTGCGCTAATCAAATCATGTCCTTTCTTAGTCTCACCTAATCAAGAAATTTTTCCTTTCTTATCCAGTATTTTCAATCTAGGCTAAAATATAAAAGAATACCGCACATATGAAATGTCATCTCACCATTGCAAAAGCTAGTTGCAGTGAAAGAAATGAAAGAAGGCTAAAATAGGAAAAGCTGCTACTTATTTTATATGAACCCTCTATCGACAGATGCAGAGAAAGTATCTCAAATCTTTCCACTGGAGAACCAAATGAGGACTAGGTTAGGGGCCTTGAAAAAGGGAATCACCTCCTATCTTCCCTTGTTGAAGAAGGGTTGATGTAATGGATAAGGTTTAGGAGGTTATTGGTAACTACGTGTAATCCTGAGGCTAGTTCAGGGGAGCCTTTGTGTATTTTCCCAATATAATTTTGTATTAAACCATCGTAAACAAATTTTCCAGTAAGAAGCTAATTCAAAGCATCACCAGTATACCTATATCAATATAATACACAATTATTATATAAGCAAATCAATTCCATCTCTTGTGCTATTGTCTAATATATGTTTCAGAGTGGATTCTCTTCCAGCAGATACGAGGCATGCCCCTGAGCCTTTGAGCTACTAGCTTCTAAATTAATAATATACACACATAAAATCACTATTTTACTAAGATTTTTTTTTATAACCACGAATCGCCAATGGCGAATAACACACAAATGTGACGCGTGTGGTCAAGGAACATTTGCTACCATTTGCCGTAAGCAGGACAATTATAATTTTTTTGATAAAAGCTAGGTAATTATAATTTTATTGCACAGTATGCAAGGAAAAGATTATCTAGATGGTTGCTTATATACAACAATAAAACATTGCTGCACTTTTAGAGAGCAATTGTGGGTCTTTCAACTCACAAAAGAAGGATGTTGACGGAACTTTGACAAGAAGTAACATTCACTTATGTGTATCCATTAAGAAACCCATGCTCCACCACTCCTACTAAGGAACTAGATTGAATAAAGAGTTATCCAACCTCTGAAAAAAATATCAACACATCGGATAATCCAAGGAATGTAATGGAAAAAAGAAAGAAAAAGAGTCGCCATTACCATTATTCTTGTCATTGAGATCATTCATTGACGTAGGGAAATCTGAATCTAAAACAAGTGGGTGCACATGCTTTGAGTTTTGAACTAAATCTGGCTGTCTCCTCCGTCTTAGTGGCTTTGAACTGAGCATAAATTACAAACAAAGAAGTGGAATATTATAACACACTTCTGAAGTAACATCAAATAGCTACAATACAAATTGAAGGAGCATGATAGTTACATACCAAAAGAAGAAAGTTTGTTGCTTAGGATCCACACCATCAGCAACAATCTGAAGATAACTCCAGAGAGCAAGTTAATTTGCATAGAAGAGAACGCATGACTAGTAAAAGTAGTCAAGCATTTCAGGTATCAGAAATTAATTAAATAATACAGAACTGACTTCTCAAACCTTTGCCTAATCGAAATTATAGAGGAAGTAAGAATCAAACCAAGTAATCATGCAAATAAAATACATGATCTTATTAAAGATATTCACCATTAAACTACATTGCTCGTCTTTTCATCAAGAAACCAGTAAAGCTTCCTAGAAAGTCAACTGCAGACTGTTTACAAAAAATCAAAAATACCTAAAAGAAGAGTTAAGCATCCATCCATCTCTACAGGCATATTGAGAATACTACTCTGTATTGCAGCAGATTGGTGCTAGAAACAGATACTACAGACCATATACTATTCACTCCTAAGGTTAAAAAAATGTGCTGACCTCAGATCTCCACATCTCACTTCTCACAGATACATTTACAGCTTGATATTCTTCATTTACCTAAAAATGACACGAGGTTAATTTGATAGCTTAGAGAAATACACAATTAAAATTTTATTTGAAGCTTGCTGAAGTTTACCAACCCAAAATTCAAAGTTGAACAAATCATGGGATAAGCATAGGTGATATCTCAAACCCTAAAAGCAAAAAAAGCAAAGATACAAAATTACTAAAGTAATTATTTAATTATTTTATATCAAATTTCTCACTAAAACCATTTCAAACTGGATCCATATAGCTCAGTTTTATCAAAGAAACGATAAGATTATCCCGGTCTTTACCTTAAAGCTGGCACATTTTGCCAAGCAGAAAGGACAGGTGAAGTCCTCTGTCACTGCAAATTTAGAAAGGAAAAAAAAAGGCGGCAACTAAGTAGCTTGAACTGCAAAAGCAATATTTGCATGGAAGGAATTTGATCAAATAAAAGAATACCGCACATATGAAATGTCATCTCACCATTGCAAAAGCTAGTTGCAGTGAAAGAAATGAAAGACAGATTGGCTAGACATATGAAAGACAGACTAAAGTCCAAGTAGCAAGTTGGAGACCTTTAGTTTATTGCTCTTACAATTTACTTCAAATGGATATATGGTGCACTATTTTGCTATATGCCCCAATTTTAAAGCTAAGACTAAGAGATAGTACTCAAAATTTCAACTTAGCTGTATTTTACATGACCCAACAACATGAAGCGTCCATGTACATCGGGG
>DF360554.1:7785-18645 GCA_000787875.1 Solanum virginianum
GCCTATTGCATGATCATCTTCATCTTCTAAAAATAAACTCTTTATCCCATCGACAATATCATCGTAAGAGATTTCAATAGAAATATCAGAAATTTTGGCAGTAGCAACTTTTGAAAACCTTTGATCAATGGTTGGAATTGGTATTGACAATAAAATCTCTTTTATTTTTCTTTCACGTGTATTTTTTTATCACTTCTTCAGTTGGTTCGTATCCCAAACCAAACGTAAACTAATTTTTAGGTAGATTCACAAGCTCTACCCTTCCATTTAATCTCAATCCAGGTTGATACCCATTCTTCAACATCTCCTTCGTGACCATGATCGTGACACATGATATTTTAGATTCTTAAATTGGACTCTCTTCACACACATTAGTAACATCCACAATTTCTCATGCATGATATGCCTCTTAGTCAAGTCCTCATGTTGCCTCAATGAATGGAGTATATTGCTCATGGTAGAAAGATGTATCACCTTCTTCATGTATACATATGAATTGTTGGTCTTCTAGACCTCCTCATTCTTGGAGTTTTAGTCTTATCAGCAACTGTATCTTTTGTTCGACATTCTATCACATCTTGTTGATAATTCCATGTTACTGCCTTATTATCATACACTGGTAATTGACTTCGTGCTTCTAATATTTCAATAGTGCAACACCTTTTACTGTTATAGCAGGAGAAGCAACAACCACAAGAGAATAATTTTCAATACTTCCCATAGGCACTATAAACTTAAGTGGATCATCGTCGCCCTCATCTACTCTAACCATATTCATTGAGGCATCACTATTGTTCGAGAGTGAATTTTTATTTACATTAGGTGTGAAACGACCCCATGAAGTGCTCGAAAATGTGCCTCAAAATGCCTGAAATTTTAAATTTTTATATATCTCAAAATTCGTGCGTGATATCAAAAATCCAACTTTATATTCTTATTTAAGGGGTCAAAATTAAGGGAGAAGGGTCTAACTCCAATTTAAGAACGAAATATTAGTAATTATAAAATTTCAAGAATATGATTTCTAAAGAGCAAAGCGCGCCCTTTCCGCGATGCGCCTCTACTTTATTTTGTGACTATTTTTTTTAGTTCGGTCTAAGACTTAAAAAGTCTTGGACCTAAGTATTCCCAAACATGTTTTTACCTATATTTAATCATATTTTACCCCGGACTTTACGCGGATGAATCGTCTAGTATTCTATGGGCTAAAGGTGGATGAATATCCATAAGCGTTCATTGATAAGGTATCATCCTAAACATTTTCCAATATTCACTCAAACACTTAGCCATATTTTTCACTCCCAAATTCAAGTCTCAAACCCTCATCCGGAACTAAGGATTTTCTTTAAGGTTCTTCTTCAAGCTTCAAGTCTCCATATCCAATCTTCACCAAGCTCATCTCCAAGCTAAGGTATGTGAGTTTTAATCATTGGGTTCTTCTACCCATGGTGTCCTAATCTCCTTTTACTCAAATTGCATGATTTAAAGTTGATTTATAAATGGGTCTTGCTTATATGAAATTCACTACACACTATGTTAAATCTATGTGAAATTATGACTGTTTTGCTATGTTTTGAGCTATAAATCTTGGATCTATTGTAAGAATTGATGTAGAGGTTTTGATGTAAATTGCTTGAGGGTGTTGCAAGGTGTTGATTGATAGATTTACAATGGATTTTCTTGCATGATTTCATCTCTATATTTCATGATTTTATACTAGCATTACAAACCCTCTAAGTGCTTGATAAAATATTCGGATGTGGTTTCTTGATGAATTGATGGTCCAAAGCATAAGATGTATATGAATGACTATATGATGATGAAAAGAGCTTGTGTATATGATATATTCTATATAATGTATTGCATTAGACCATGCCCGATCTAACCTAGTTGAGGGGTTAATATCTCAAACACTAGGGTGGTAGGTGAGATTGCCATTAACCTAGTTGAGGAGTTTGTACTTCACACACCAGGGTGATGGGTGCAATCATCACTAACCTAGATAAGGGGTTTGTACCTCACACACCAGGGTAGTAGGTGAGATTGCCACTAACCTAGTTGAGGGGTTTGTACCTCACACATCAGAGTGATGGGTGAGATCATCATTAACCTTTCAAGGGGTTTGTACTTTAGAAATCTAGCTTGGTCTCTTCTACACATATGATATCCTATATAAGTATGAGTTACGTAAGTATATTTTACTTAAGCATTGATTATACATGTCATATTGCTATATTTTGCCTATTGCATATTATTATGCATTTTGATTATGATGTTTATCTCTTGTCGCATTGCATCCTACATACTTAGTACATTCAAACATACTAACACATACTCTTTCCTACATGATATCACCATGTAGGAACCAGAGCCCAAGTTGATCATCCCTCTCCTCCACGTGGCTAGTTTGATACTACTCAAGCTAGTTGGTGAGTCCTCCATTTCGGGGACCTTAGTCTATATTTTTCTTATTATGTATTAAGACACTTTTCTTTTTTTCCTATTTTGACTATGAGGGTGAGCCCAGTTGCTTTGTCTTGGCCCCCGCTCTTATCTATGTATTAGAGGTTTTTGTGGGACATGTTATTTATCTATGATATGAGCTTTGACTTTGTGTCTCTTGATTATGATGTTATGCAAGCTTTCCCCTTAGCCCCCTTTACCCCTATTCTTACTCTTTATGTCTTTTACATGCTTCTGTGACCAATGATGTGTAATTATAAGTTAAGAGGCTTATTTGGGGTTCCTTCAGGTTCCCCATTCGCCGTGTCACATCTAAGCCCTAGGCTTGGGTCATGACAAACCTGGTATCAGAGCAATAGGTTGATAGATCCTCGGAGTCCAACACATCGCATTGATTAGAGTCCTATTCATGGTTGTGAAGTGCGCCATGACTATGAATAGGAGGTTATGAGGCATTTTAGGAAATGTTTCCTTCTTCATATTCTAAGTTGTGCTATAGAGTTGTGGTAAGTTTCCCTCCCCCTAATGATTGCTCTTTGCTATGATAGATCATGCCAAACACTAGAGGAAGAAGGTCCCAAACTCCCGAGGAGCAACCTACCAATGTTGAGCTTCAGGATTCTTTCACTATGTTTTCCCAAGTTGTGGCCAACCAAGTCAATCAAGGGGCCCAAGCCCCTTATGCTACTACCTTGGGAGTTAGGGTAAGGGACTTCATGAGGATGAATCCACCAGTGTTCTATGGGTCAAAGGTGGATGAAAATCCATAAGAGTTCATTGATAAGGTCTACAAGATTTTGAATATCATGGGTATTGGGCCGAATGAGAAGGTGGAGTTGGAGGTGTACCAACTCAAAGGGGTAGCCCAAATATGGTATGATCAATGGAAGGGTGAGAAGGGAATTAGTAGTGTAGTGCTTTGGGAGGAGTTCAAATTGGATTTCCTTAATCGGTTTTTCCCTCTTGAGCTTGGGGAAGCTAAGATCGTAGAGTTCATGAACTTGAAACAAGGTTTTATGAGTGTGAGGGAGTATGCCCTCATGTTTAATCAACTTTCTAAGTATGCTCCTTATTTGGTGGTCGATCCTAGATCTAGGATGAATAAGTTTGTGATAGGGGTCTCCCACTTAGTGAGTGAAGAATGTCGGTTTGCCTTGCTAATTAGTGACATGGGCTTTCTTGATTGATGACATATGCCAAGCAAATAAAGGAAGAAAAGTTGATGAAAAAGAGAGGTCATGAGCCCAAAAGGGCCCGTTTTGAGGGTAAATTCCAAAGGGGAGGTTGGCTCCATCAAGGCCAAGGGTCTAGTCATGCTACTAATAGGGGGTTTTCCAATAACTTCCCTAGGCCTCAAGGTGCTGGTGGTATGGCTCTTATTGGTGTGTGTCCTAAATATGAAGGGGGTCATAGGGGCCCATGTTTGAAAGGTTCTAATTCATGCTCTGAATGTGGGAAACTTGGACACAAGAAGATGGATTGTCCAAGAAACTGTGGCAAAGACCAGGGTGCAAATGCGGTTCCATTGGGTAGAGGTGGTCGTCAAGGTGGTGCCCCAAGGCAAAATTGATTTTATACCCTACATGGAAGGCAAGAGGTTTGTGAGGTTTTCGATATTGTTACCAGTATGTTAAAAATCTTTGATTTTGATATATATGTTTTGATTGATCCAGGTGCCACTCTTTCCTTTATTACCCCTTTTGTTACCAAAAGTTCCATGTTGACCATGAGTTGTTGCATGGTCATATGAAGTATTTACTCCTATTGGTGCCTCTATTGTTGCTAAGAAAGTTTATAGAATTTATCCTATTTGCATTTTGCATAAGTTATTATCTTGTGATCTTGTTGAATTAGACATGGTAGATTTTGATATCATTCTTGGGATGGATTGGGTGCATGCCAACTATGCTTCTATTGATTATGGAACCCGTAGGATCAAATTCCAATTTTCAAATGAACCCATCCTTGAGTGGGAAAGTCAAGATGTGGTGGGAAAATCAACATGTGGTGGTCAAGGGTAGATTGATCTCTTGCATTAAAGCCCGTGAGTTAATCTCTAAGGGGTGCTTGTATCATCTTGTGATGGTTAAAGATGTAGAGTCCAAAGTCCCTTCCATAGAGTCAGTTTTGATTGTAAATGAGTTTCTTGATATCTTCTCAAATGACCTTCCTGGTGTTCCTCCCGAAGGAAAAATAGATTTTGGCATAAACCTCTTCCCCAATACTCAACCTATCTCTATTTTCCTTTACCGCATGGCCTCGGTGGAGTTAAAGGAGTTAAAGGAACAATTGAAAGATTTGTTGGAGAAAGAATTTATTAGACCTAGCCAATCACCTTGGGTGCTTCGGTGTTGTTTGTGAAAAAAAGGATGGATCTCTTAAGATGTGTATTGACTACTGGAGGGTTGTGTTGCAAAGATTGAGGGAGGAGAAATTGTATGTCAAATATGAAAAGTGTGAATTTTTGTTAAAGAAAGTTGCATTCTTGGGTCATGTGGTGTCAGGGGATGGGATTAAGATGGATCCTAAGAAGACCGATGTTATTAGAAATTGGCCTATACCATTGACCCCGTCGGATATTAGGAGCTTCTTGGGTCTAGCGGGTTATGATAGAAGATTCGTGAATGGGTTATCCTCCATTGCTTCCCCTATGATAAAATTGATTCAAAAGAAGGTTAAGTTTGTGTGGACCAATGAGTGTGAAAGGATCTTCCAAACATTGGAAGACAAGCTTGTGTCTGCTCCTATATTGTCACTACCGGATGGGCTTGAGGGATTTATAGTGTATTGTGATGCTTCCCAGGTTGGTTTGGGTTGTGAGTTGATGCAAAATGGTAAGGTCATAGCTTATGCTTCTAGACAACTCAAGGTACATGAAAGGAACTACCCTACCCATAATCTAGAGTTAGTTGCCACTGTGTTTGCATTAAAGATTTGCTGTCACTATTTATATGGGGTGCATGTTAATGTGTTCACCGATCATAAGAGCCTCCAATATGTCTTCACTGAAAAAGATCTCAACTTGAGACAAAGAAGGTGGCTAGAATTTCTTAAGGATTATGAAATGAGTGTGCACTATCATCCAGGTAAGGCAAATATTATGGTGGATGCTTTGAGTAGGGTGTTTATAGGTAGCCTAGCTCATGTTGATGGTGGTGATAGAGAAATGGCTAGAGAGGTGCATCAATTGGCTAGATTGGGGGTTAGGTTGGAAGAGGTTGGTGATGATAGTATTGTTATTGTTGATGGGTCTAAGTCTTTATTGGTTGATAAGGTGATAGCAAAACAAGATCTTGACTCCTCCTTGCTTGGATTGAAGGCCTTGGTGAAAGAGGGCAAAGTGGAGGTTTTCTCCCAAGGGGGAGATGGTGCCGTTAGGTACCAAGGCAGGTTATGTGTGCCTTGTGGTGGCGGGTTGAGGGAGAAAATCCTTGATGAGGCTCATAATTCTTCTTATTCTATCCACCCCAGTTCTATCAAAATGTATAGAGACTTGAGGGGTGTGTACTGGTGAGGAGGCATGAAGAGGGACATTGCTAAATTCGTTTCCAGTTACTATAGTTGTCAACAAGTCAAAGCCGAACATCAAAGGCCAGGTGGCCTAACCCAAGACATAGAGATTCCTACTTGGAAGTGGGAGGTGATTAATATGGATTTTGTGGTTGGGTTGCCTAAGACTAGAAAAGATTTTGTTTCCATTTGGGTTGTGGTTGATAGGATGACAAAATTGGCTCATTTTTTACCAGTTAAGACTATATATGGGGCTGAAGAGTATGCAAGGTTATATATTCATAAGTTAGTGAGGTTACATGGGGTTTTTTGTCCATCATATCGAATTATGGTGCACAATTCACTTCACACTTTTGGAGGTCTTTTCAAAGAGGTCTTAGTATAAAAGTTCACCTTAGAATCGACTTTCACCCCTAAATGGATGGCCAAGCCAAAAGAACTATTCAAACACTTGAGGATATACTTAGGGCATGTGTCTTGGAGCTTAAGGGTAGTTGGGATGATCATCTTCCATTGATTGACTATTATCTTCTCTGGTTAGGGCTTGTGTCTAGGAGATTAAAGGTAGTTGGGATGATCATCTTCCATTGATTGAGTTTGCCAACAACAATAGCTATCACTCTAGCATCGGTATGGCTCCTTTTGAGGCTCTTTATGGGAGACGTGGTAGATCATCGGTTGGTTGGTTTGAGGTTGGAGAGGTGGCTTTATTGGGAACGGATCTGGTTATGGAGGCTCTTGAGAAGGTTAGGATGATTAGCGAAAGGTTGAGCATAGCCTAAAGTCATCAAAAATCCTATGTTGATGTGAGAAGAAGAGACCTTGAATTCAAAGTGGGTGATTAGATCTATTTGAAAGTTTCTCCAATGAAAGGTGTGGTCTATTTTGGTAAAAATAGGAAGTTGAGTCTAAGATATATTGGTCCTTATGAGGTGATAAAGAGGGTTGGTAAGGTAGATTATGAGTTGAAGTTTCCTAGTGAAATGAATTTGGCTCATCCGGTGTTCCATGTCTCTATGTTGAGAAAATGTGTTGATGATCCTAATGTTATTGTATCTCTTGATGTTTTGGGTGTTGTTGAGGATAACTTGACTTATGAGGAGACTCTAGTTCAGATTTTGGATAGGCAGGTGAAGAGATTGAGGAAGAAGGAGGTGGCATCCGTTGAGACTCTAGTTCAGATTTTGGATAGGAAAGTGAAGAGATTTAGGAACAAGGAGGTGGCATCCATTAAGGTCCTTTGGAGGAACCAACAAGTCAAAAGTCGAAAGTTCTACATGGGAGGCCAAAGCAAATATGCAAAAGAGATATCCTTATCTTTTCCACTCCACTCAAGCCTAAGGTTCTAGTCCTAAGTCCCCTATATGTGTAAGGACTCGGAACTTTTCAATCTTATTTGTATTGTTTAAGGTTGCAATGGGCCCCTTATGTCAAGCCAAGTTCAAAGGGAATTCCGTTGTCTAAGTTCAACATAAGTACTGGTAGAAAGGTCAACTTCAAACAAGCATAACTTTTAATATATTAGGAACTAGGTGCCCTATAACATGCCAAATGAAATCCTTTGAGTTAGCTTTGCAACACACTTGGTTTCACCTCATTCTGATGTCAAATAAAGGAATTATGATCATTTTCATGAGACCCTCTTGTGCAGTGATGTCAAACGGATAGCTTGACATGTAGTGTTGCCTTTGACCGGCCATTTGGATGGCTTGGGGCTGGAAAGGACCAATTTTAGCCTAAGGCATATGACACGGTTAGTGGCACGGGCCGTGTAAATTTCCACTGACCATTTGGATGACTCGTGGGGTATGCAAGAGAGGCAAGGTAGCATGGAAGGGAGTTTTGGCTAAGGGTAATGCCACGGGCACCTTTGACGGGCCGTGGAGGCTCAGACAACTCATGAAACTGAGTGGTAGGTGGCTTGGCCACATTTTGATGCCCAAGTATGGTGCAACGGACCACTAAACAGACTGTGAAGCATCACACAACCCGCGAAGTGGTCCTTCAAAGTGATGAGAAGTGAATTCTTTTCCTAAGTATTCCCAATTCCCATTTTTTTTCTAAGTACACACAGCCCGTGAAGTAGTCAGTCAAAGTGACGAGACGTGAATTTTTTTCTAAGTGTTCCCAATTCCTTTTTTTTCTATGTACCTTTTGATGGGAACTCCACATGACCCGTGGAGTGCCACACGGCCTGTCAAACCTCCAGTAAGGGCACACTTTGTCAAATTTTTCATCCGTTCACTAATGGCATTTTTTAGAAATTTTAATTACTCTATTGACCTTTTTAGACTTCAAATGCCATCTTAACCTCACCAAAAGACCTAAACCCTATTCCAAAGGATCAAACTCATTACTCTCATCTCAAATACACCCTCAATTCTCTTAAGAGCCTCCACCAAGACCCCAATACCTATTTCAAGGAAACTCAAGAACAAGTTTAGATTCCAAGACCCATTTCCAAGTTTCCACTCTTTCTAAGGAACTTAAAGTCTAAGGTATGTGGGTTGAAACTTGATTCATTCCAATCAAGGAGACAAAAAATTATTTTTAAGAAAACCTACATGGATTTTACTTACTTTAATTTGAGATTTTGAATATTATGATTCTTAAATTTTTATTGATGCATGGGTAGTGTTTATTTGATGATTTTAATGTGATTTAAACCATTATATGAGGATTTACTTTGGGTTTATGAAATTATAAGTATGCATGTTCCCTTTTTGAATTATTTATGCATGAGTGATTACACTGTGAATTTAAATATGGATTTAATTATGTTTTACTTCAATTTCATACTATAAATGTTGATTTTAGATTAGGTCTTAATTACTCATGTCATTCCCTCATTGTTCATAGCATATGCATTCATGTACATGGCTTATTTTGAGAAATTATGTTATAGGTTAAGCCCAATTATGTTATATGATATCATTTTGATAAGATGTTGATTATAACAATATTGTAATCACATATATGTCTATTGAATATGGCGCTACGATCATTTTGGGTGCTTGCATCATTTGTATATGAATGGGCTATTCCTATGCATGAGTATATTGACTATGACACTATGATTTTGGCATTTGAGTCTAAGTATGAATTCCTATGAATGGTATTTGGCTTTAAAGATTAAGGATACATTGAAATGATCTAGGAAATGAATATTGTCTTTGAAAGCTGTTATCTGTAAATATGGAACAAATTGTATGACACCTTTGGATTTTTGGATAATAATTACTTTATGCATATAATTCCTCTCGACTCTACTCGTGCCTATTATGACTCCATTCACCAGTTCCCGAGCCAGTTATGATCGTGCGTATGATGCTATATATATATATATATGTATATATATATATGTGTGTGTGTGTGTGTGTGTATATATATATATATATATATATATATATATATATATATATGTATACGCATATGTATTCTTGTGGGATAATGACTTAGCACCGATGAATGGAGGGTTTGCTCTCATTCATTGAACTATGTGCCTAGCATAAGTTTCCTTTCAAAAATGAGAGTTATCCCATAAGGAAAGATGCCTCCAAAATGGGAGTTGTCCCATAAGGAGAAGAATACTTTGATTTGATTTGTAATTTGTGAAAATTCTATCCGAAATTAGAGTTGTCCCGTAAGGAAGGTTGCTTCATGCGAAATGGGAGTTGTCCTATAAGGTGAAGTATAGTCTACCCTTGGCAAGTAGACCACCTCTTTACCATGAGGGGATTTCATCGGGATTCCAAGTAATAGCTCACTTGGTCTTACTCATGTCGGTTCNNNNAAGTCGCCCACCTCTTTACCATGAGGGGATTTCATCGGGATTCCAAGTAATAGCTCACTTGGTCTTACTCATGTCGGTTAAGGTCATATCCCATTATATATGAGCATCATTTGCATTTCATGTATCATGAACTTCATTGCATCTTGTTATATTACTTTCCTTGATATTAATTCTTTCTATATTATGTGCCCTTGTCATCTAACCTTGATATGCAGGTTTTGGTAAGTGACATGCATTGCACCACGCATACTTAGTACATTCAAACGTACTAATGCATACTCTTGCTTTCTATATTATGTGCCCTTGTCATCTAACCTTGATATGCAGGTTTTGGTAAGTGACATGCATTGCACCACGCATACTTAGTACATTCAAACGTACCAACACATACTTTTGCCCACATGATTTTACCATGTAGGGACTGAGGGCCCTAATCATCCACCATTCGAAGCTTAGCTTGGATTCTGGTTTTGCTTGTAATGGTGAGTCCTATCTTTCAAGGACGAACACCATCTATCTATCTATGCTACCTCTTTCATTTTTTGTACTTGAGGGTGAGCCCGGGGTATGTCTTGCCCCAACCCATCTATGTAAAGGCATTGTTGGAAACCTTGTAAACCTCTTTACGATATGTTATAAGTTATGATTAAGTCCATTCTATGTATTTGGTTATCTTTGAGTATTGATATGTAACTTAACCGTATGTTGATGGAAAGATCCTAAGTCCCGAATTGTCCCCATAGAGTGAGTCCTACGTAACCACCCCTTAGTATTTATGTGTTATGTGATCTTATGTTAACCCTTTCCCCATGATGCCTCCATAGCATGAGTCGTACTTACTTATCCCTTAGAACTATGTGTTGATTGTTGATTACATTTTCGAACCGATGATACGAGTTTTGGTATCTTGAGGCTTGTATGGGGACCCTCGGATTCCCATATGTCGTGTCATATCTAGGCCCTAGGTTTGGGTCATGACAATGTGATTTCAAGTCTTATATTTCAGCCCCTATTTCATTCATATGCATATCATCCTAAACATTTCTCAATACTCACTCAAACACTTAGCCATATTTTTCACTCCCAAATTCAAA
>DF360554.1:18737-35395 GCA_000787875.1 Solanum virginianum
AACCCTCATCCGGAACTAAGGATTTCCTTCAAGGTTCTTCTTCAAGCTTCAAGTCTCCATCTCCAATCTTCACCAAGCTCATCTCCAAGCTAAGGTATATGGGTTTCAATCATTAGGTTCTTCCACCCATGGTGCCCTAATTTCCTTTTACTGAAATTGCATGATTTAAAGTTGATTTACAAATGGGTCTTTCTTATTATGAAATTCACTACACACTATGTTAAAGTTATGTGAAATTGTAACTGTTTTACTATGATTTGAATTATAAATCTTGGATCTATTGTAAGAATTGATGAGGGGTTTTGATGTATGTTGCTTGAGGGTGTTGCAAGGTGTTGATTGATGATTTTACAATGGATTTTCTTGCATGATTTCATCTCTATTTTCATGGTTTTATACTAGCATTACATACCCTCTAAGTGTTTGATAAAATATCCGAATGTGGTTTAATGATGAATTGATGGTCCAAAGCATGAGATATAATATGAATAACTATATGATGATGAAAAGAGCTTGTGTATATGATATATTCTATTTGAAAGAGCAATTTTGAACGCATGTGAGATATAATATGAATAACTATATGATGATGAAAAGAGCTTGTGTATATGATATATTCTATATAAAATGTTGCATTAGACCATGCCTGATACGAGTAACCTAATTTAGGGGTTAATATCTCAAACACCAGGGTGGTCGGTGAGATTGCCACTAACCTAGTTGAGGGGTTTGTACTTCACACACCAAGTGATGGGTGCGATCATCACTAATCTAGATGAGGGGTTTATACCTCACAGACCAAGGTGGTAGGTGAGATTGTCACTAACCTAGTTGAAGGGTTTGTATCTCATACACCATGGAGATGGGTGAAATCTTCATCAACCTTCCAAGGGGTTCGTACTTTGGAAATCTAGCTTGGTCTCTTCTACACATATGATATCCTATATAAGCATGAGTTACTTAAGCATGTTTTATTTAAGCATTGATCATACATGCCATATTTCTATATTATGCTTATTGCATATTATTATGCATTTTGATTATGATGTCTATCTCTTGTCGGGACCTTAGTCTATGTTTCTCTTATTATGTATTGAGACACTCTTTTTTATTTCCTATTTTGACTATGAGGGTGAGCCCAGTTGCTTTGTCTTGGCCCATGCTCTTATATATGTATTAGAGGTGTTTGTTGGACATGTTATGTATCTATAATATAATCTTTGACTCTTTGTCTCTTGATTATAATGTTATGCAAACTTTCCCCGTAGCCCCCTTTACCCCTATTCTTACTCTTTATGTCATTTATATGCTTCCGTGACCAATGATGTGTAATGATAATTTAAGAGACTTGTTTTGGGTTTCTTCAGGTTCCCCATTCATCGTGTCACGTCTAGGCCCTAGGCTTGGGTCATGACATGGTGTCGACTACTTGATTGTGATTTGTTTTATCTTAGTGAGGTCTTCAACCTTGTGTTGTAATGCGTAACAACAATCTGTGGAATGCCCTTTAACTCCCGAATGGTAGGCACAAGTCTGAGAAGGATCAAAACTTCTTGGCAGTGGGTCTGGAATTCTACCCTCCATAGGAAACAACAAACCTGAAACCTGTAAACTTTCAAACATAACACTCAGTGGCTCTGCCAATAGTGTAAAATTATGGTAACATCTATTTGGGTGAGGTGCGGGTGCGTTATTTTGATGGTAAAGTTGTAGTGGAGGAGCTTGATATGTTGGTGTACGTGGAGCTCGATAAACTTGTTGAGTGTGGTAAACAGGGTATGAAATTTATGTTGGATGAAGTTGGTAAGATTACGAAGCTTGGTAGTGCAGATATGGAGAATATTGGAGGTATTGTGGATGGAGAGCACGAGGCTGGTGTTCTGAAGGTTGTTGACGATGGTATGAAGTACCTCCAAGAGCCATTACTGTAGTGCCTTCTCTCTCTTTCTTCTTTCCATTTCCAAGAGCACCAGTTTGGAGAGTCCTACTAATAGATTGCAATGCTGTAAGACTTGTTATTCTTCCACTATTGATACCATTTTCAATCATGTCTCTGGCTTTGATCACCACTGCGAAAGTCCTTCCACCCATTGTGAGCATTCCTTTATAATATTTTGGTTCTTGTGCCTGAATGAAAAAAAGTGATCTTTTTTGTTTCCTCCATAAGTGAATACACTCGAGATACTTCTTCCCTCTAACGTATAGCATATTCTCGAAATAATTCAGTCAATTTCTTTTTCAAATTCATTATCGAGATTCTATCAAGAGTGATCTCAACATGAAACTTATAGTGATCTACAAAAGAATTTGCCAAGTCATCCCAAGTATGCCATTTTGTAACATCTTATTTAGAGTACCATTCTAAAGTTTTCCTAATCAAGCTTTAGTTGGACAATTTGATCTTAATCCCTTCATGCCTTCCAACACCAATCAACTTCTCACAGTAGACTTTCAAATGGAAATAAGGATTTCCAAATCTATCAAACTTTTTAAATTTGGGAATCTTGTAACTTGGTGGCAACTCTACCTCAGGAAAAGCACATAATTCTTCATACCTTACACTTTGGTTACTACCAAGTCCACGCAAACTTCTTATAGTATCCTCCAAACTCTTGAGCTTTTTGTTCATCATTTCATCACTAAGTGCCTTTGCCTTCTTTTTAGCTTCAACATAATGATCAACATTTGGGCGACATAGTTCTTGAACCTATGTCATAGGTGGACCTGTGGCATAAGTATATACCAGTGGAACTTGTTGTGGATTTGTAGCATCATGTGTCATCAGTATATACTGAGCCTTTGAAAGAGCAATTTTGAACGCATGAGAAGCATTTTGAGTAAGTTGATGGATAAGTGGTGCACTTTGAACAGGTTGAGAAATGGTAAAATAATTTGATTGATTAAGCCCATCCAAGCTTGAAAATGGAAGTGGAATCGGCATACTCTGATGAAGTCCAGAAAATGGAGTCATATTCGGCGAAGTTTGAGATAATTACATGTTTTGAAGCACCATACGACTTAGTTCAGCAATATGTTGCTCTAAACGAGCAATAGTCTTTAAAGTTGTTTTTGATTCTTTTGAGGTAGTTGGATCACTTATGTTGGGTAAAGACAGATTTGGCTCAGATGAAGTGGTTGCATTGGTTATATTTTGCTCCATTTTAGAACGAGCCTTCTTTGTTTCCCAAGTAATAAGTAGTGAGTTCGCGATTGATTTCTTGGCTTGAGACTGTGTGAAGCATGAATGTTCCGCCAGTTTCCCTTTTAGCACAAGTCAACCTTTTCTTTTGCATAACAAAAGAAAAAAAAAAGAAAGAAAAAGAAACAAAAGTTAGTATGTAATACGAATAGAATATTGCAAAAAAAGTATTATGACACATAGAGCAAATATATTATTACATTTTATTATGCAAAGGGACCTCTTTGAGCCAAAGGTAGGCCTAACAAATATTTGAAGGACAAAATGTGTCAATATACATTATTCTATGGATCTTTAATGAACTAAATAAAATGTATTTTCAAAAATAAAGTACAATAATAAAATACAATAGGATACTCCTAATATAATAAGCTATTTTAAATCATCATCCCACATCATCTAATTTTGATTTATTTGCCGATGTTGCTAAGGTGCATCTTCATATACAGAAGTTTGGGAAACTTGATGGCCATTCACACTGAAAAACAAAGGTTAGCTTATGCCTTTTCACTAAACTTAAACTAATTAAGATCAAATAGTCGGTATTTAGGCATAATTGTTCTTCACATATGCACATAGATTATGATAAGGTGTTTCTTAGGGTCGTGAACCCATTTGCACATTTGGTAAGGTAAACTAATGATCTTAATATGCCTTGCATATTAAGACTTCTAGACTTTCATGATACATGTTCCTTACAAGGTTTTGGTTTAGCTCTAACCTAGGTGGACTAAGAGCGGGTTTGCTAGACTCAAGGTTCCTGAGCGGACAACTCGAGTGAGAAAGATACGCAGTCACATGAAAATAAATTCGGACACCCCGCGCATATGCCAACTCTCCTAATTTTTGGGTTTTTTTGAAAGAATTTATGGGTGCACAAAGCACACCTCACGTGTATGTGTGATAGTGTCAATTTTTCGGAATTGGAGGAAATATGAATGGAATGATAGTTTATATAAAATAGTAATAAATAAGCAATTTACATAAGAGAAATAAGCAATTTATCAAATAAACATAATAATTAAATAATAAGATAAAATAAGCAATTAAAACAACAACAACATACCCAGTGGAAACCCACAAGTGAGGTCTGGGAAGGGTAGAATGTACCCAGACCTTACCACTACCTCATAGAAGTAGAGAGGTTATTTCCTGGGAACCCTCATCTCAAAAACCCATAAGCAGAATAAACTAGATATGACAACAAAGAAAGAAAGGAAATAGAAAGGGAGACTAAAAATGAAAAACGCATAGCAATATATAAGTACGATAAAATTAACACACATACGACAGATAGTGACAAACATGATATAACCATGACTATTCCAACCACCCTACTATACCCCAAGGCTAGACATCCACCTAACTCTACCAATCAATTAGCCTACTACTCTAATTTATGACCTCCACTCCTTTCTATCTAAAATCATGTCCTCAGTGAGATCAAATTTTGCCATATCTTGTCTGATCACCTCTCTCAATACTTCTTCGGTCTACCTCTACCCCTCTGTGTGGCTCTAAAAACCAACCTTTCTTACCTTCTAATAGGAGCATCGATACTCCTTCTCTACACATATCCAAACTATCGCAGTCTCATTTCCCTCATCTTATCAGCCACAGGTGTCAACTCTAGCTTCTCCCGAATGATCTCATTCCTAATTTTATCACTCCTAGTGTGACCACACATCCATATCAACATCCTCATCTCTACGACATGCATCTTCTGAACATGTGCATTCTGTATTGGACAACACTCCACCCCATACAACAGAGATGGTCTAACCACCATTCTATAAAACTTACCTTTGAGTTTAGAACCAGACAAACAAATCTTTAAAAAAAAAACTTGAGTATTAACCTAAGCTTGTTATGGTTTAGAGCCTAAAATCTCTAGCAGAGTCACCAAGCTGTTATACCCCATTTTAACCCCAGGTCAAACGATGCACAACATATTGGTGATTCCTAAATTAATTAAAGGAGTCGCTACCTAATTATTTTTAAGTTAAACTAGGATACCTATTTTTGCTAAAGTGATTCTAAATTAACTCTGACTAATGGTGTACTTAATCTATGTGATTTTGGATAAGGATACTAATTATCCTAAAAGGAAGAGATTAGACATCTTTTAGAATCTGTCAGAAAATAGTTAACCGACCAAACTTAGTTTAATATAAAATGATTAAAGAAATATATATATATATCTTTAAAAAGATTGAGAAAATGTTTATGTCTATTTTATTAGGATTAAATTCAAATTACCTTTGAAAGGTAATTAAGAAAATCATTTCTTAGAAAATAATAATAATAATTTAAACTTGATATCACAGAAAAAAGAAAAAGAAGTAGAAAAGAATATTACTTTTTATAGGGTGGCAAACGCTCTCTAAAACCTAGTGTCGCCGTCGTCAACTTTTGACTTCTTTATGACCGATCTGGCCATTGATCGGCCCCCCCCAGGAGCTGGTCAACCTGTTGGACCCTTTTCTTTTATAAGCCTATTCAAATCTACTACTACAATGGTGAAATCAATTCCCAGGAAACCGGTTTCATATCTACAAGGTGAGCCAATAGTGCAGTGGGAACAATTAGAGGTGGACCAAATGGTAATCAATGAGAATCTACAATATGCTATGGTTGGATAATTCTCATATGGATGGCCGGGGATTGATGACCTAAGGAAACTAATCCCAAAATACTGCAAACTAAAAGGGGATTGCAAGATAGGACTACTCAGCAATAGGCATGTTCTGATTAGGGCTACACTCATAGAAGATTATGTCCATTTGCTATCAAAGTCAGCCTTTTACATCATGAACAAAAATAAGTCTTTTCCAATGCGCACTCTGAAATAGGATCCATTATTCAATCCGGTGGAGGAGACATCAACAGGCATAGCCTGGATATCCTTTCGGGCATTGCCACCAACGTTTTTGGAGAGGATGTTATTTTCTCTCTAGCATCAGCAGTGGGCAAGCCTTTACAGGTGGACCTTGCCACCAAGAATCAATCCAGACCAAGTTGTGCCAGAGTGAAGGTAGAGGTGGATCTACTTCGGGAATTTCCAAAAAGAATAAAGATTTGTGTGAAAATGGTGAAAATTCTATCCTGGAGAAGTGGATTAGAATCAGATATGATTATCTCCCCAAATACTGCAAAATGTGTATGATTCAGGGTCACAGTGAGGAACAATGCTATGTTAAACACCCTGAATTATACGAGGACAAGAAGGAAAAGGAGGTTGAGAAGGAAGCGCCTCAAAAGGCAATAGGGGTGAATGATAAGGGGGAGAACAAGGAGAATCCCTCAACAGATGAGGGTTTTATGGAGCCAAAAAAGAAGAACGGGGGCAAGCAAACATTACCTTCCCAAAAAAGGATGTAATCCAAACAAAGAACAAGTTTCGATCATTGATGCAATCCTAATGTGGTTGATAGTAGGCAGTCCAGTAAAAATAGTAATTAGCAAAACCACAATGAAAAGGAAGTAGAGCATGGAGAGGGTGACACATTGGATTCCTACAAACCTAAGGCCCACATAGAAGCTCAAACTCAGCTACAACAGAAACAGTTTCTGGAGAGAACCTTACAAAAAGAGGAGGATTTTCAAGGAGAGGTGGATAGTGAAGAGGGAGGGGTCTGGATTACAATATTCAGCAGGTTAGTCAGGTTGGTGATCTTTCACCAAGACACATAGACATACTAAATGTGAAGAAGGGTAAAATAGAAATCCATTTACAAGTCCAAACAAGAAGCAATAAGGGTAGGGCCTCTAGTAGTGATCAATGATAGACAAAATATTCTTTTGGAAAATAAGATCCATTAATACCCAAAATGCCTTTGGGAGGTTGAAGGATATGCACAGAAAATACCATTATTCATTTATTACATTAATGGAACTTTTTCAGAATCCATTGGAGATAGATCAATATAGAAGAGAATTGGGATTTGACAAAGCATTGGAAAATATTTATGTTAAAATCTGGCTATTTTGGTAGAATGATTGGGAAGGCAGTGTAGTTCAAGACTCAATTCAGCAAATTATAATTAAGTTTTGCATTTTTGGCAAGACCTTTTTATTTAGCTCTGTATATGCTAGGTGCATAGCCTTGGAAAGACTAGAGCTCTGGGAAGAATTGGAGAATGTGGATGCTGCAAACTGCCCATGGTTAGTGGGAGGTGATTTCAATGTGATCCTGTATGAGAAGGAGAAGTTGGGTAGTCTAGAGTTTACTAAATATGAAGCCATGGATTTCGTATAATGTATAAATAGTTATACATTATCTGAAATACCATTTATTGGAAGTGTTTAAACTTAGTGGAATGGCAGGATAAATAAGGAGTGTATTTTTAAAAGGCTGGATAGGATACTGGTTAATGAGGAGTTTTTCCAGATAGTCCCATAGTGTGAAACACAGCATATGTTTAGACAAGACTCGGATCATGCCCTTCTACATTTGGTGAGTAAATCAGTGGGGGATAATATGGTTAAGCCATTTAGATTCTTAAATTTCTAGGTCAAACACAAGGAGTTCAAGGAAGTGGTTCAAAATAACTAGGTAGTGGATTTCAGTGGATTCTCTCTTTATGTCCTGCAAGCTAAGCTAAATATGGTGAAAAAGGCTTTATTGGATTGGAGCAAGAGAGCATTTGGGAATATTTTTATCAAGAAAACTACCTTAGAAGATATCATTCAAGTTAAGGAGGCCCAGTTTCAAATAAATCTCACGCCCGAGAACAGAGCTGAATTGCACAAGGTAGAAGCTGACTTGAATAGGTTTTTGAGGTTAGAAGAGGAATTTCTGGAGGCAGACATATAGGATGAATTGGTTTGTGTAAGGGGACAAAAATATTAATTTCTTCCATTCTTATGTATAAGGAAGGAGGAGGAAGCTTTATTTGCAATAAATCTTAGATGGGAATGGGGAGATGCTTAGTAATCAGGCAAAAATTGAGACTGCAGCTGTGGAATTTTACAGGAGCCAGTTACACAGGAGGGAGTTATCAATAACTGGGAAATGTTGAAGCATATTCCTAAGTTAATTTCAGAATCTGAAAATGAAATGCTTACTAAAATGCCATCTGAAAATGAAATCAAGAGGGCTATGTATGGACTGAGTGGTGATAGTGCAGCAGGTCCTGATGGTTTCACTGGAGCTTTCTTTCAAAATTTTTGGGATATAATATCTAAGGATTTGGTGATGGTGGTGAAAATGAAATGCTTACTAAAATGCCATCTGAAGATGAAATTAAGAGGGCTATGTATGGACTGAGTGGTGATAGTGCAGCAAGTCCTAATGGTTTCACTGGAGCTTTCTTTCAAAGTTGTTGGGATATAATATCTAAGGATTTGGTGATGGTGTGAAGGCTTTCTTCTATGGGAGAGAATTACCTAGGTTTGTCACCCATACTAACCTAATTGTCATACCTAAGAAGGAATTTCCTTCTACTTTTTTTAATTTGAGACCTATAAGCCTTAGTGGTTTTGTTAATAAGATTATTTCAAGGGTGCTACATGAAAGGATTGTTGTGGTACTACTAAAAATAATCTCTCAGAATCAGTCAGGGTTTGTGATAGGAAGGTCTATTATTGAGAATGTTCTATTAGCACAGGAAATAATTAGAGATATTAATAGAAGAAA
Source organism: Solanum virginianum (assembly GCA_000787875.1). NCBI lineage: Eukaryota > Viridiplantae > Streptophyta > Magnoliopsida > Solanales > Solanaceae > Solanum > Solanum virginianum. Next base: position 27,575 of record DF360554.1, read on the forward strand.
TAAGCTGATTAATGTTGTTATCAAGTTGGATATGACCAAGGTCTATGATAGAGTTTCATGGATATATCTTACCAAGGTCTTGAGAAGTTTTGGGTTTTCTAAAGTGGTTATATATATGGTGTGGAGGCTGGTATCAAATAACTCATACTCTGTACTAGTTAATGGGCAGACACATGGTATCTTTAAATCATTCAGAGGGCTAAAACAGGGAGATCCCTTATCACCTACCCTATTTATCATAGCTGCTAAGGTGCTATATAGGGGGCTGAATAGTCTAAATAATGACAGGGATTTCAAAGGATATGGACTACCCAAATGGAGTCCAGCAATTAATCACTTATCCTATGCTGATGACACTATACTATTTTTTTCAGGGGAGAGAAAGTCTGTTATTAAACTGATACAAGTGCTAAAGGTCTATGAGGATGTCTCACGCCAGCTGATTAATAAAGCAAAGAGCTTTTTCTACCTACATGAGAAGACCTCTCTGATATTCACCATCAGACCGAGGAAATTGACTGTTATTAACCCAGGAACTTTCCCTTTCATTTATCTTGGATGCCCAGTTTATTATAGAAGAAAGAGAAAGGCATACTTTGAAGACATCATCAAAAAACTATCTAGGAGGATCTGTTCTTGGCAGAATAGATTCCTCTCTTATAGTAGAAAGATGATTCTTATAAAACATGTTTTGCAGTCTATGCCAATTTACCTGTTGTCTGCTTTAAGCCCTCCCAAAGGGGTAATAAGGATGATGCATCAAATCTTCTCAAAGTTCTTTTGGGGAGGCTCACAAGTGGAAAGAAGAAGGTAATGGGTGGCTTGGGAGGAGATGTGCTTCCCTATAGAAGAAGGCGGGCTAGGGTATAGGTTACTATTTGACATGAATAGGGCCCTAATTGTTAAGTTGTGGTGGAATTTCAGAACCTCTATAGGTTCATTATGGTGTACATTCATGGCCAACAAGTATTGCAAAAAGATGCACCCTAGTTTATCAACACCAGAGGGACATCTCAGGTTTGGAAAAGCATGATAGATATCAGGGAGGAGATAGAACCTTCTATTTGGTGGCAGATTAAGGGGGATTCCAATTTTTGGTTTGATAACTGGACGAGGTGTGAGGCACTATATTATCTGGAAGGGGATAATTCACAAGAAGAAGAGATAGAAGTAAATTATTTCCCATCACAGTCTGCCTAGAATGTGCCACTTTTGAGAGAGTATGTATCATCAGATATGGCAAACTTCATCATTAATAAAGTTAAACTAGGAGGAACAGAGGACAATGACAAACCATGGTGGATTATTGCTTCAGATGACACTTTCTCAGTCAAAACAGCCTTTGAATTGCTCAGAAGGAAAAGAGGAAAAGTTGAGTAGGCTAAGAAGACTTGGCTAAAAGGGGCTCCACATAAGATATCCTTCTTTATTTGGTGGTTATTTAAGAGGAGAATCCCAACAGATGATATTTTGAAGCTTATTGAAATTTCAATTACTTCAAGATATGGATGTTGTAACCTGGGGTGGAAGAGACCATATATCATTTATTCCTAACATCCCCCATATCCCAAAAGCTATGGAGGTACTTAGTTACTTGTGCAGGTTTCAGGGTAGAGGGGAGAAACTTGTTCGACACATTGCTGAGATGGTGGGATCACACTACTACTCTAAGGGCAAGGGGAATACTGAATGATATTCCAGCCATCATCATTTGGGAGTTATGGAAGAAAAGAAATGCTATCAAGTATGGAAGGAGCAGTACATATTGGCAGATCCTAAAGAATTGCATTAAGTCTATAAATCTCCTAGTTAGGATGTTTTTCCCTGATTGGTTTCTTGAAAATTGGCCTGATTGATTTGACATGCTACAAAGGTACAAACCAAACATTCATGTAAAGTTTGTATGTTGGCAGCCCCCTCAGCTAGGATGGGTTAAATGCAGTTCAGATGGGGCTAGCAAAGGGAACCCTGGGAGGTGCTTCTATAGATATTGTGTAAGGAATCATCTTAGGGACTTAGTATATGCAGCGTTAGCCTATATTGGTATTGTAACCGATATGACTGCTGAGGCAAGGGCAGTCAACAAAGGGTTGAGATACTGCCATATCACATTGCTTTCAATATATAGAAGTGGAGGTGGATTCTTTAAGCTTAGTAAACATTCTAACTAAGCTATGAAAAATACCTTGGGAGATCATAGACATAGTAGAGGATATTTTAAAGTTAATGGAAGCATGCAATATTCACATAAAACACATACTCAGGGAAGGAAACCAGCTAGTAGATTTTATAGCCAACACATCAGTACATTCTGAAGTTCAGTAGATGTTCAGAGATTTACATAGTGTGCCTAGTCTAGCTAGCAAGATACTAAACATGGATAAACAGAGAATTCCTTCTATCAGAATCAGATCTAGGAGTAACACCAAAAGATCATATGCAAACACTACACAAATTCAGAGGCCATAGTACGCACAGTGGATATACAGAGGCGACAAGACTATATTCACACAAAAATAAAGCTACCCATAAGCTATTCAGCTCTTAAAAAGTTGTAAACCAGCAAAAGGTAAGAGCCATGACCAGATGGGGAAATCACAGTCTCGACCAAAATCAAACCACCATAGCCACCTCTTGAGCAAATCCTTTTCTCCATGGGATGTTCTGAAAAAGCAAGGCCACAAACAAAATGAGAAGCCTGAAAATAGGAGGAACATTTTGAACACAGTGTAGAAACACTTACGTGTTCTGTGGAGTTATATGGTTAGGTCCTCTCTCTTCTTAGTTCATAGGCCCACCAGATCTCACACTTGCAGATAGTCAAGATGAAGCTAACAAGCTCAGGGAAGAAGAAGCTATAGGCGAGATACGAAAGCACAAACCTTTGATAGCTGAAACAGGTGTTGCTTGCCACATCGTGAAGCAAGTTTGACACCCACAAATCAAGAAAGAGGGAGTGAACATTCGGCTTCCACAAAAGCATGTCTTTTGGCGGATGATGGGGATAGGAAATAGGGGTTTTGTTTTGGAAAGTAACCCTAGGCTACTTGTTTTGTCCGCTGGATTATTTAAGTCGGTTGAACCGACTTATGATGAGCGAACAATGTGTAATCCGGTCTAATTTGATTTATTAAGAAATAAAATGGGCCCCACGCCCAAATTGAATTTTTTAAAAAAAATAATAGTAATTTAAACTTGAAAAGAACCAATTTTAATTAGTCTTCTAATTAAATATTAATTAGTCTTGAAATATTAATTTTAAAAGCAAAAGACAAGTTAAGCTTCTAAATTTTAAAAATTTCACCAAAATTAGTTAAGTATGAAAAAGAAATTTTCAAATTTGTCCAAAGGACATGCTTAGAATATTTAAAGTGAAGAAGGGTTAACTTTGAAGAAAACATTCGTTAAAAGTTTAGGGAAGACTTGAGATTTGAAGCAAAGTACTTCTTTTTTTATTTTTTGAAAGAGAAAATTAACAATTTGATCATTTTGAGAGAATTCAGAATTTTCGAAAATAATTACGTATAAAATAGGTCGTCATTAAAGAAAGCATTAACATGAAAGAGGTTATCGTTTGGGGAATTTAACTAAGTTGAACTAAGCAAAAAATTAGTGTTAGAGATACAAGAAACAAATAATAGCAATAATATAAAAGAGAGGAAGTTAATTTGCTGGGCTTGGCAGACCCAAAATAAACCTGTCCTAAATATCTAAATAATTGGGCCTGCTTCAGCCCATTTTAGCTGACTTCAATGGTGGGCTTTTAGGCCCCTTTCCTCACTGTATCGCGCTACTGTATATACACTATATATTAGTGTATACAGTAGTTTTTTGCCCCAAAAAAACCAGTACATCAGCCTCCTCAATTTGTGACCCTGTGAACTGCCTCCTCTTTGGTCATAATTGATTTACTTGACTCGAAAAGAGAGTTGGGCCTCTATGGCCCATGAGAAGATGCAAAGGTGGAGTCCAAAATGGACCCGAGTCATTGTCACATGCAACAAAATGGAAAAAATAACTTAGTAGCTGCTTAAATGGATGGAAATTAATATTTTAGTAACATAATCATTATGAAACAAATGAACTTTAACCAAATCTTAACTGTAACAACAATGTCAATGAAGCTAAAAAGTGATTATTGTTTATGGTCTTAGGCTCACTGGACAGTGACCATAGCAAATAGGGAATACATCCAAAAAAATCATTCCATAATGAAGGCATCACTAACAACATCTTAGAATAAGAGAATTTATCAATGCATTTTGACCTAGAGACTATTAAAATTTCAATATGGACAAACCAAAAATGAAGAAAATTCTTATTAGCATAACCATATGGGGAAGAGAAGAACAGATCACCATATTCATTAAGCAATATATAGATATGGGTTTCCTTTAATGTTATGCTAACAAGATAGAGTCTTTGCCCAAATTTTCAAGAACTAAAGTCACAGCAAAAGCTAACCATATTGACACAAATAGAAATCACAGGAAACTAAACAGTAGTCAAGCAAATATATCGTAATTTTGGCAAATAATGAAAATAGCAATTCTAACAACTTCACAGAGTTTGAGAAAAGGGGAGACCGTCCAGCTAGCTCCCAGTGGAATTAAACAGAGAAAAGTTTTAACCAAACCAACATCTAAAGTTAAGGTCATAAATTCATACTCATACACTTGCGAAAGACAAAACAAAATACCAACAACTAATCTGGAAGAAACAAAATTAGTGTTTGCTACATTTGTATGAACTCTTAAAATAGATCAACTCATATTTACCCATTTAGAGAATATGAGTGATCTATTAAAATGAATATGGGTAAAATGGGTTCCTTTTACCTCATATAGATTGAAATTGCCACCCTTAGTAGCATGTCTAGGTTATCTTCTTTTATTTTGTTGACAAAACTTTTTTAAATGCTCTAAATCTCCCATCAGTCTCTCGTTACTTCGTTGAATGTTATTGTCAAGCTTATTTACATAGTTGTTTTTGGCTTCACTCGGCCTTTAGCCTGTTTGTTAAAGTTGGGTTGAAATAATCTCAACAAATTCATTATATGAATGTGTGGGTTGAAATTTTCCTGTTTTTGTTGAGTGTTTGGTTGTATTTATCATGAATTAAGCAAAACATTATGGGTTATAGCCCATGTTCTTACTTAGTTCCATTTATAGTCAAAATGTGTTAGATTTAAAGACGTGAGGTGTTTTGAGCTTGATTTCAAAAGTCACTAATTGTGAAAATGATAGTTTTATTTAGAACTTGTGTATTTTTGTTTGGAATATTATATTCATTAATTCATTTGATTTTTATATCTCTTTTGTTCTCCTTGCTAATCTCTTTACTCTTTTTTTAATTTGCATGAACACCTCGGGAGCAAATGGAGCCTCAATTTGATACTCTTGCCAGTTGGAGTCTCATGGATCGACACCATCATACCCACATATGGAGTCATTACAAACATCTTAGAATGCCCAAATAGAAGACAAGCAAATTCGTTTGGATTTTTTCACTACTTACCCTTTGACATTATTTATTTGCGTGTTTTTCTTTACATGTTGGCTTATGTGATTTGGACATGTTCTAATTTGGATCCATAATAGTTGACACTGGATAGATGATCGGGTTTGGGAACCTTTATTTTATTTATTAATAAATTCCTTCTATTTGTTATAACTCTACTCTTTTTTAAAAAAAAAAATAAAAGCTTCTTTTTAAAGAATCAACCTTTTGTTTAAACTCTAATTCGTGTTGAAATGTTTTTCAAACTAAATTACTTTTAAGCATGAATCTTAAATTTTTAAAATTATTTAAATCAAGCGATTATTTTTTAGTTCTATTTCCAAAAAACAACAAGTTTGATTTTAGCCATGGCAAAATGCTCATTTCACTTTCAAATTTTAAATATATCACAATTTCAAAATTTAAATATTTTCTTACTTATTATTTTCAACTCTTTTAGCACTTATTTATTAATTATTTGATTAAACTAAGTTTGGTCGGTAATTATTTTTTAACGAATCCTAAAAGATGTCTAACCCTTTCCTTTTAGGATGATTAGAACCCTTACCTAGAATAACATAGGCTAAGTAGACCTTAAAATAGAGTTTAACTTTAGCAAAAATAGATATCCTAATATACCTTAAAAATAATTAGGCGGCGATTCCTTAAATTAGTTCAGGAATCACCAATATGTTGTACACCGTTTGACCTCGGGTTAAAATGGGGTATAATATTGTATACAAATAGTAAACACATAATTCTAAGGGATGGAAAAGTAGGACTCACGCTATGGGGATATCATAGGGAAATGGATTAACATGAATTCACATAGCACATAACACATAAGAACTAAGGGACGGGTAAGTATAAGTCAATCTATGGGGCAATACGGGACTTAGGATCTTCCACATTTCCACATCAAATCATACATACTCATCATAATCCTCATAATCAATCCATGATAGTCATATCAAATAGATAACCATAATCATAAGCTCCAAATATAACACATAGCATATATTCGTATGAGAGTCTACAAGATGTCCAACAATGACTCTACTCATAAGATAGGACGGGGGCCAAAATACATCCTGGCTCACCCCCAAAGTAAATAATATAAACAAAAGCACCATAGGTAGAGGAATGGTGGCTTATCCTTGGAAGATAGGACTCACTGCAACAAATGTCTCAAATCTGATCTAGCCATCAATGGTGGATGAAGGTAGTCTCTGGTTCCTACATGGTTAGATCATGTAGGCAAAAGTATGGGTTAACACGTTTGAATGTACTAAGTATGTAGGCATACATTGCATATGACTTGTCAAACCTGCATCCAATATTAGATGACAAGGGCACATAATATATGGAAGAAACAAAATTAGTGTTTGCTACATTTGTATGAACTCTTAAAATAGATCAACTCATATTTACCCATTTAGAGAATATGAGTATATATATATATATATATATATATATATATATATATATATATATATATATATATATATATATTCAAAGAAGAGTATATAACAATATGTCATGAAATTCATGATGCATGAAATGCAAATGGTCATATACAGTGGAGATATGACTTCAACCGACAAGAGTAAGACCAAGCGAGCTATTACTTGGAATTTCGATGAAATTTCCTCACCAACAAAGAGGTGGTCCACTTGCTAAAGGTAAACCATACTTCACCTTATGGGCATCCCCATTTCGTATGAAGCAACCTTCCTTATGGGTATCCCAATTTTGGATGGGATTTTCACATATAGCATATCATATCATTTTTCTCCTTATGGGCATCCCCATTTCGTATGAAGCAACCTTCCTTATGGGTATCCCAATTTTGGATGGGATTTTCACATATAGCATATCATATCATTTTTCTCCTTATGGGCATCCCTATTTCGGAGTCGACCTTCCTTACGGCCATCCCCATTTTGGATAGGATTTTCACATAACCTATGGTAGGCACATAGTTCAAGGAAAGAGGAAGCCCTCAATCCATCAGTGCAAAGTCATCATCCCACAAGAATACATTTACATATATATATATACATGCTTTCAAAAGAAGAAATAGTCATTTCTAATTGTTTCAATGCACATTTAGGCTCAAAAGTCAAATCATAGTTCATCACCATGATACTCATGCATAAGAATAGCTCTTTACATATACAAAATGGTGCAAGCAGCCAAAATGCTCAAAGAGCCATAATCATAGATATTTATGTGATCACATTCACGTCATACCCAATATCTTATCAAAATCATTTCGTATAGGCTTAACCCACTTTATAATTTTCATAAAAATCGATGTTC
>DF360554.1:41529-59896 GCA_000787875.1 Solanum virginianum
GCGGAAACTTATTCACCATTCAGAGTACCATGATCCGATATGATAGACCTAGGCATACCATGCAACCTTACCAACTTTTGGATGTATAACCTTGCATAATCTTCAGCACCAAAAGTAGTCTTGACCTGTAAGAAGTGAGCCGACTTAGTCATCCAGTTAAGGATAACCCAAATGGAGTTAAATTGCCTTTGAGTCTAAGGTAGCGCTACCACAAAATCCATGTTCACATCCTCCCACTTTTAAGTAGGAATCTTAATGTCTTGAGTCAACCCGTCGGGCCTTTGGTGCTCTGTTTTCATTTGTTAACAATTAGGGCATTCAAACACAAATTTGGCTATATCCTTCTTCATATCGTGCCTCCAATATACATCTTTTAAATACAGATACATCTTAGTAGACCCCAAATGAATATAATAATAAGAGTTATAGCTTAACTCATGATCACCTTCCTAAGATCATGCATCTGAAACACACAATCAGTCTTGGTACTAAAACACACCATCTCCCCCTTGGGAGAGCACCTCTATTTTCTTTTTGGCCACCAACTTCTTCAACTCAACCAATGATGGATCTAGATCTTGTTTAGGCTTTATATCAATAACCACTGTACACTCGGCCCCATTTTAAACATGGATACCACTATCATTAGAGTCGGCCAGCCTAACAACCCAGCTAGTCGGTGAACATCCTTTGCTAACTCCTTCTTCTCCTCCTCAACATGAGCCACACTTCCCTTTGATAGCCTACTAAGAGCATCAGCTACAACCTTGGCCTTGTCGAGATGATATTGCTTTAGGATTTCCAACCATCTCCTTTGCCTCAAGTTAAGATCCCTTTGAGTGAATACATATTGCAAACTCTTGTGATCAGTGAAAACATGAACATGCACCCCATACAAACAGTGTCTCTGGATTTTCAAAGCAAATACCACAGCTAACGCTATATCATGAGTCGGGTAATTACGCTCATGCACCTTCAATTGCCTTGATGCATATGCTATTATCTTACCGTATTGCATAAGTACACAACCTAACCTAATTCGAGAAGTGTCACAATACACCATAAACCCATCCAAACTATTCGGTAGAGTCAAAACAAGAGCTGATGCAAGCAGATACTTCAAGATTTGAAAACTCTTCTCACATTCATTCGATCAGACAAACTTAACTTCTTTTGGGTTAATTTAGTCAACAAAGATGCAATAGATGAGAACCCTTCAAAAAACCTTTTGTAATGGCCAGCCAACCCTAGAAAACTCCAAATATCTGAAGGAGTCAATAGTCTAGGCCAATTCTTCACGGCTTCAGTTTTTTTTGGGTCAACCTTAATACCATCATTAAACACCATATGATCGAGAAAAGCAACTTCACCTAACAAAAACTCACATCGCTAAACTTGGCATACAACTTTTTCTCCTTCAACATTTGAAGAAACAACCTCAAATGATTCATATGCTCCTGCTCACTTTGGGAATAGAAGAGAATATCATCAATGAAGACAACCATAAAATTATCAAGGAATGGAAGATTTATAAACACAGTCAGGGTATTAGTTAGGCCAAATGACATCACCACAAATTCAAAGTTCCTATACCTAGTCCAAAAAATCATCTTGGGAATATCACACTCTGTAACTTTCAACTGATGATACCGGAACAGAGTCTAATCTTTGAGAAGTGGGTAGCCCCTTGAAGTTGGTCAAACAAGTCATCGATCCTAGGAAATAGATACTTATTCTTGATCGTCACCTTATTCAATTGCCTATAATCGATGTACATCCGAAGAGATCCATCTTTCTTTCTTACAAATAACACCGGAGCACCCCATGGAGATATACTTGGCCTAATGAAACCTTTCTCCAATAAATCTTTCAACTAATCCTTTAACTCTTTCAACTCAGTTGGCGCCATACGATAAAGGGGAATAAAGATAGTTGAGTATCCAAGAGAAGATTTATGCCAAAGTCTACTTCCCTTTTGGTAGAAATATGGGCAAGTCTTTGGGAAACACATGCGGAAACTTATTCACCATTCAGACTGAGTCAAGAGTAGGTAACTTGGACTCTACATCCTTGACCCTCAAAATATGGTACATACACCCCTTGGAGATCATCTTTCGGGCCTTAAGGTAGGAAATAAACTAACCTTTAATAGCAGAGTCACTACCCTTCTATTCAAGAATGGTCTCACCTGGAGATTGGAACTTGACCTTTTGCGTCCTAAAATATGTAGAGGCATAAGATGCATGCAACTAATCTATTTCGAGAATCATATCAAAATCAGATATCTCAAGTTCCACAAGATCACACGGAAAGACTTTATGCAACACAGAAATAGGACAACCCCGATAAACTCTATGAGTAACAATCGATTCACCTACGGGGGTATAAACTGAAAAAGGATCTCTCAAAATTTTGGGATCCAAGCCAAACTTAAAGCCAATAGAGGAGTCACAAAAGACAAGTTCGCACCTAGATCAAGCAAAGCATAAGCATCAAAATCAAAGACTTTTAACATACCAGTCACAACATCTGTAGCCTCCTCTACCTCCTGACTGGCATGAAGAGCATAAAACATGTTATTCCTCAGGGCAACACCATGTGGAGCTCTTTGCTAGCCTTGCCCACCTTGATCTACTTGAGCTTGTCCTCTTAGAGCAGCCTTAGGACAATCAGCAACCTTGTGGTTCTTGTTACCACACCTAAAGCAGGCACCCGCATTTCTCCAACAATCACGTAAATGATTCTTCCCACACTTGTCATACTGGGAAACCATGGTCCACCACCAACCAGTGCCTTAGGAGGTACTCTAACATTAGCAACCCAAGCACTAGAGCCTTGACCCTGTTGGAAGCGACCAAAGCCACTACCTTTAGAGTTAGATAACCTGCCATCATAACGGGCTCTCTTAGGATCATGCACTCTCATCCCTTTGAGTTTCTCTCCTTCGATCTACTCAGCATATCCCATGATTCTAGAGATATCCATATCTCGTGTGAGCATAGTCGTATGACATTCTTTCACCAGCAAGTCAGAGATACTAGAAATGAACTTGTGCATTCTTGCACGATAGTCAGCCACAAGTATCGGAGCATACTTAGAGAGCTTAGTGAACTTGAGGGCATAGTCCCTCACACTCATTCCCCCTTACCTAAGATTGATAAATTCGATCATCTTGGCTTCCCTAAGATCAAGTGAAAAGAAATGATCGAGAAAGGTAAGCTTGAACTCCTCCAAATTGACAACATTATCACAAACCCTCTCCATAGACCATTGGGTGTACCACACTTGAGACACATCCTTTAACTGATAGGCAATCAATTTATTTTTCTCCTCAGAAATGACACCCATAACATTCAACACCTTGGTGAGCTCATCAATGAACTCTTGAGCATCCTTATCAACCTTTGACCCATAAAACTCAGGAGGATTCATCCAGGTGAAATCCCTCATCCTAGAGGCTGGAGCGGGATGCTGAGGAAGATTAGTCTGCCTAGTCTGAGAAGTCACCACCAGGTAAACCATACAAAGGCCGTATGAAATTCACCATTTGAGATAAGCTCTTCCATAAGCCCTTGAGGTACTTGGCCCTCATTAGTGGGGGCTGGTCTGGGAGCTCTTCCTCAAGGCATCTTTTGTAATAGAGCAAGGATACCATCAAGATAAGGAAACCAAATATATGAACCATAACACAACATAAGACTTGAAGAAGTGAGGCAATTCCTAGAACGTCTTCGTAGCCTCCCACTCATAGGCATGGTGCACTTTACACCCATGAATAGGATTCTACTTGATGCAGCATGTTGGACTCTAAAGATCATTTACAAACCTAGTTCTCTAATACCAAGCTTGTCAGGACCCGAACCTAAGGCCTAGGAGTGACATGATGAATAGGAACCCGAAAGTCCCCAAACAAGCCTCACAGTATCCATATTTACATCATCAGTTTGGAAGCGTATTCAAATAGTAAACACATAATTCTAAGAAATGAGAGAATAGGACTCACACTATGGGGATTGCATAGGAAATGGGAGTAACATGAATTCACAAAGCATGTAGCACATGAATACTAAGGGGCGGGTAGGTATGACTCACACTATAGGGCAATTTCGAGACTTAGGATCTTTCACTTCATACAAATAATCATATCACAAAGCTCATAACCAAGTCATATAACAATAATCAACAGATAGCCAAAGCTATAAGCATAACCTCCTAACACAATACTTAGCATATAATCGAAAAGGAGTTTTCAAGATGTCCAATAATGCCTCTAGTCATAAGATAGGTCGGGGGCCAAGACATACCACTAACTCACCCTCAAAGTTAATAAAATAGGTAAAGCACCATAAGTAGCAGAATGGTGGTTTGTCCTTGGAAGATAGGACTCACCACAACAAGCAAAACATGAGATCTGAGCTAGACATCGTACGGTGGATGAATGTACTTATCAGTCCCTACATGGTAAGATCATATAGGAAAAAGTATTCGTTAGTACATTTGAATGTACTAAGTATGCGGGATTCTATACATATGACATTACCAAACCTGTATTCAATATTAGATGACAAGAGCACATAATATAGAAAGAATCATATATCAAGAGGAGTAGTATACAATATGCAATGAAATAGATGATGCATGATGTGCATAATACTCATATATAGTGGGGATGAGACCTCAACCGACAAGAGTAAGACCAAGCAAGCTATTACTTGGAATCCCGATGAAATCCCCTCACCGATAAAGAAGTGGTCTACTTGCCAAAGGTAAACCATACTTCACCTTATGGGCACCCCCATTTCATATGAAGCAACCTTCCTTATGGGAACCCCCATTTTGGACTGGATTTTCACATCACATCATTTCATATCATACTTCACCTTATGGGCACCCCCATTTCATATGAAGCAACCTTCCTTATGGGAACCCCCATTTTGGACTGGATTTTCACATCACATCATATCATATCATACTTCACCTTATGGGCAACCCCATTTCGTATAAGCAACCTTCCTTATCGTCACCCCCATTTCGAATAGGATTTTTCATTATCTATGCTTGGCACATAGTTCAAGAAAACGGAGAGGACCCCCAATCCATCGGTGCTAAGTCAAACATCCCACATGAATACTTATATATATAGATCCTTTTAAGAGGCATAGGTCTTTCAAATCATTTCAATGCACCTTTGGGGTCGAAACCAATCATATTTCCCATACTTTCATACTTAAGCTCAAAAGTCAAATCATAGTTCATAGTCATGATACTCATGCATAGAAATAACTCATTTACATATACGAGATGGTGCAAGTACCCTAAATGCTCAAGGAACTATAACTATAGACATTTATGTGATCACATTATTGTCATAACCATAATCTTATCAAAATCATATACATAAACATAATTGGGGTTAACCCACTTCATAATTTCATTAAAAAAAATTGATATTCATGAATGCATATGCTATGAATGAGATGGGAATAGCATGAGTAATATATATTCAAGCTTAATTCAACAATATATTATAAGATTCAAGTAAAACCATAAGTAAAATTCACATTTAAATCATGATGTAGATTACCCATGCTCAAAACAAGCTTAAAAGGGGACATTCATATTCATAACTTCATAATTCCAAAGTAATTCATCATATTATAGCTTAAATCAGCTTAAAATCAATAAGTAAATATAACTCATACATGAATTAAATTTAATAAATCAAAAAATTGGAAACCCACATTTAAAGTAAGCTAAATTCATGAAAATCACTTGAAAAGAGTTTGAGTCTCCTTGATTGAAAGGAACCAAGGATCAAAACCCACAAACCTTGACAAATGAAGAAGTTTCAAGAGAAATTTGAAGAAGAAATGAGCTTTCCTTGATTCTAAAGTTCACTACCCACAAGAGTTCTTTGAGAGAGTCTTCAAATGTAAGGAATGAATTTGAATATTAGGAATAGCGTTTAGGTCATTAGAAAGTCTTTACGTAGCATAGGAAGTCCCAAAAGACCATAAGAATAAACTGTACTTACGAAAACGCCATTAATGAAACGAGTTGAAAAAATTGGACGTCACCACTTCGAGGGAGGGTATACGGTCCGTGTGGCACTACACGGACCGTGTACTTGCCCGTGATCCCATACTTAGCAAAATTTCACTTGACGAAGGTCTAGAACGATAATCCCATACTTAGAAAAATTTGACGAATTCATCTATACGGAAGGTCACACATGCTGTGTGAAGCTATATGGGCTGTGTACCCAACCATGTCCCCCTCCTTAGAAAAATCTCATGACGAATTTACGAGACAGTGATTTTATACTTAGAAAAAATTTCACTCTGGAAGCCACACGGAGGCCTCACGGCCCGTGAAACACCACACGGTCCATATGGGTGGTCGTGTCCCTTCATTTAGTCCCAAACAGTGGGATTCCAAGCTTAAGGCCACCACACGGCCCTCCACACGGTTCATGAAGTGTCACACAGCCCATGTGGGTTCCAAGTATGGCGTGCCTTAGCTTGAAACTCCACGCCAATGGCCAACACCAAATTTTGAGGCCAAGGGTCACCCTAAGGAGGCCCTACACGGCCCGTGTGTCCTCACACAGACCGTGAGGGCTCCCATGGAGCGTCACCTTGGTCCAAAACTTTCCGAACTCGAAATCTTCAAGCTCCAACAAGGTTGTACAACGTCCGGGTCCTTACAGAAGCAATGAACCAAACACTTGATAAAAAAATAATCTCTGCATTACTAATTCTTGCGTTATTGATATTGTACCAAACGACCACTAAGTATTTAGAGAAGACTTGTTTAATCTTGGGAAACAATTTCATGCTGTTGAAATAGTTTCTTAGGACAGTGTCCTAGCATGACTCAAGTACTAATTTTACTTATATATATATATATATATATACACACACACACACACAAAATTTAAAATATTATTGTAGTTAAAATATTTATTTTGTTAATTCTTTTTTTCTCTTCTATTTTTTCTATTATCTCATCTTCTCCGTATACCAATTTTATCATCGAAATATTCGCTGCCAAGTCTTTCATTATCATCATTTTCAGCTTATTATTACTCCCTCCGTCTCAAATTAATTGAATTTTTGAGACTTTTTTCAAGGTTCAAAATAGTTGAATTTTTCAAAGTTTAAGATAAATGTTTAAAACTTTTTCCATATTTGCCATTTATTTATTGAACTTTTACATTTTCTAGGAAATAAATTACACTATATATTTATGATTTTACAAAGAGCAATAGTGAAAAGTATAGTGTAAAGTTTGTCTTTAGATGTTTTTCTTAATATGTGTGTATTACCTTATAAATTTAATTAATATGGGACAGAAGGAGTAATATTTATCTAAATTTCATTGATTATTTTAACATATTAATTTTCTCTTGTAGTTCATCTTCCCAAATATATATAGAGATTTTCTCATACATCTTTTATATAGATGATTATAGTAGATATCTATATGGTTTGATAATTTGAATTGTGACATATAAACTACCAAAACAACCTCATAGCGTATGAAATCCAATTTAAAAATCACCTTCCTTTGCACGAGAAGTTCTCTTTCCTGCAGCCAAATCGCAAAATCCAAGAAACTCATAGCTAGGAATTATAATATAGTAAAATATATATATATATATATGAAGACTGAACCGGCTACTAGCATTTCAAATGTCCCTTTCCTTTTCTTTTTATCACATTAGTAGTATTCTTCTTTGAGATTTGGGTATTACCTCTGCAAAGCCTTTATATCCCATTTATTTAATGGATCAAAACCCAAAAAGAAAAAAGGTTCAGTTGCATGCACAATTAAGAATGATTACAAACATTTGTACATGTCCTATAGTTTTAACGAATAGTCCATGACTTTAATTTCTTCTTTAAGGGTAGTACTGTCTTAAGGTATTATAATATCTCAAGTAGTAGATAGTATATGTGAATAAAGAGTTAGAGGGCATCAAATTTTCTGGTCAAAGCCTCGAAGAGAAGACACATTAAATACAACTGGAGTAGATAACAATTCTTATGGTAGTATTTAATTGGACTTGAAACAAGTCTCTCTGACTATATAGACATGCCGATGCTTCTTTTTCTAAGTCATTTAATTATTTCTTGATTCTGACTTCCACAGAATCCTTATTTTTCATGCATTAATACAATACCTAATGCTCCTTCTCGTCATATTATGTGAATTGTCGAAAGGGTAATGCTAAATGTCCACAAAATTTGGCCATAATTGGCAAAAGACAATTCTAACTTTTTGGTAAAAATTTAAATTAATCTTAATTTTAATTCTGTCATTTATGTCTCCAACACTTTTCCATGTAAACAAAAAAGTTCATCATTTCCTATAAGTATAAACTCTTCGAAGTATTAAAGAAGAAATTGAAAATCTCTTTATGCATATTTTTTTTCTGCTTAAATGTGTGTATATATAGTATACAATTTATTTAATAACTTCTTTTTTTAGAAAAATATATTTTGGATCTGATAATGTCAACAATTATAGAAATTATGCATATAATTTATATATGTTGAACCAAAGAGCTAAAACATATATGTTGAACCAAAGAACTTGTGGGTTTTGAGATTTGGGTTCCCAAGAAACAGCATCTCTATTTCTATGAGGTAGTGGTAAGGTCTGCGTACATTCTACCCTCCCCAGACCCCACTTGTGAGATTTATTGGGTATGTTATTGTATTATTATTATTATTATATATTTTTTAAATGCTATAACTATTATATAACTAAAAAAGTACGTACAATAATTGTATTTAAAAATATATGAATTACATAGAAAATTAACTATTAATAAGAATAATAACAACAGTTAAAATATACTTTACTTTGAGTAAATGCAAAAGGTTAACTATTTATATTAAATAAATCTTATTTTAAAAGACATATTTCTCTATCCTTTATGATACTGTTAGTTTTTTTATTAATTCTTCTTTTTAAAATATCTGAGTTGTTCGACAATAACGACAATAAAGACCTAGAAAAATTTCATAGATTGAATCTAAAAAGAGTAGAGTGTACATAGTCTTATTACTATATTATGGAGATAAAGAATTTATTTTTGTGAGACCCCCGATTTATATAAGTTGTGCATATGAATAAATGAAAAACTAATATGAAATAAAATAGATTAAATTTTTGACAATTCAAAAATTTGAATTCCTATTTTTGAAGTAATGAACAACAAGATTTGACGCCTGTTCAACTGATCGCCTCGAGCCAAGTGAGATTGGAGACCGCCTGAATGATTGTTCGTAATGGGCCTACCATTATTTCAAATTGAATTTGCGCAAAGTGTATATTTTGAATTGTGGTGGAGTGGTAAGCACTCCTCCATCCTTAACCAGAGGTCTCGAGTTTGAGTCCCCTTGGGTACGGAGTCGCCTTTATTAGGGAGTGTTTTATCCCCCAATGTCGAACTTCCCAGCACGAATCTGAATTTAGTCGGGCTCCAATATGGGTACCGGACACCAGGTGGGAAACCAAAAAAAAAATTAATAAAAAATTAAAAAAATAAAATATCAGTGTCGCTTTTTTATTAATGTGTGTATGTTAATTATATTCACTAAACAATCAGTTAATCGATTTATATTCTTAATTATATTCACCAAATTACGTATTAAAAAACTATTAACATATCTATATTATAAGCAATTGAATTTATTTTCTCATCTTTATCGTTTCACAATAGACTAAACTATTACATCTAACTAATAGTATTTATTTAATTTTATTTACATGAATATTATATTTATTTAATGACAAATACTATTTATATATAATTTTAAAATTGATGCGGTACATACGTGCAAAGCACGTATTTAATTTTATTTACATGAATATTGTATTTATTTAATGGCAACTACTATTTATGTATAATTTTAAAATTGACGTGGCACATGCGTATAAAGCACGTACATTGAACTAGTATCTTTTAAATATGTAAGTTGTTAATTATTGTGATTTATAATATTTTTATGTTACTTTACATAATTTATGTGGCATAACTAGAATTTTTGAGAGTCAAATTTTTTTACATTATTTTAAATATTTTAAATTGTTGATTATTGTTATTTATAATATTTTCCCATATTTTGTAATATATAATTTAATTAAAAATACATTAAAAGAAGAATACAAAAAATGATCAAATTGTCCCTCGTTGATGAAGCAAGCACGTTGATGAGATTTCTTCGAACTACCTCTTATATATGAGTAATAATTTATATGCCACAGGTAGAATTTAGGGAGTCGAAATTTTTTGACAAAATTTTAGAATATTTTAAATTGTTAATTATTGTAATTTATAATATTTTATATGTAAATTATAAATATATAATTACTTAAACATAATTATTAATTAAATTACTTATTAATGCATAGCCTCGTTGATTGATATTAATTAGTCTAAAAATATATTAACAAAATATTTATGATTTTTATCATACCGCCGTTTACCATATCTAAAGCAAGACTAATATTTGATAATTATGTACCATTATAAATAATAATTAGTTATCTAAGATATTTAGATAACTAATTATTAAAGTAAGACTAATATTTGATAATCATGTACCATTATAAATAATAATTAGTTATCTAAGATACATATTATTAGATAACTAATTATTATTTAAAAGAATATTAATAAATAAATATACATTTGTACCATATATTATAAAATTAATTAACACATATTATAAAAAATTAATTTTATAATTTTGAATAATTATAAAAATTTAAAGTACATACTTTCTAACATGTGTTTGAGTTTTGACATTGTTTAACTAAGAAAATATTTTTGCAAAAATTTCAAATAACACATTGACATTCTATTGTCCTACTTTTAAAGATAGATAAAAAAAGATTTAAAATAAAAAATCAATCAAATTATTATAAAAAATTATATTATAAATAAAAATTTTTATAAATAAAACCATAACAAAAATGGTTAAACTTTTGTGTTGACAATTTCAATAATAGCTTATTACATGTAATACTTAAATAAGAATTTTATTTTAGCTTTTCTTCCGTAATGTGTTGACGTTTACCATATTAATATTGAATATTATTAATTATATTTAAAATTATTTAAATATGTGGTTTAAATTTATTTAAATATGATAATTAATAAAATTATTTGATTATAGATTATATTAATAATAAATATCGGTAATGATTCACAAGTTATCAAATAGGCATAACAGATGGACACGAAACTACAACATTAATACATGATTCTTTTGGATTGCTATTAACTAAGGTCAATACATTGTTCAATTTGTTTATTTTAATATTTTACTAAAATAAAATTCATATAACGACATGTTTGATCATATCGTAAAGTTAAAAGAAATGTCTAATATTTTTCAGATGTAATTTCAATATTTGATTTCAATCATAATATCTTCCTTATGGATCTATTTGTTTATTCTTATATGAGTTTCTCATTTTTATTTAATTTTCCAAGTGTGAATATGTCAAAAATCTTAAATTTACGTGTGAGTTAAATTTATTTTGAATTTTATATTATTAGCGAGTTTATCTTGTAATTAAATTTTAAACTTTATATTCTAATTGTCACTTTAAATTTTGTATTCTTTATGAATTTTTTATTTTAAAAAATAAAAAAATTATATATATATATATATATATATATATATATATATTTATTACCGTAGTAGCATTTGGCCAATTTGCAGCAATTATAAAAGAAATTGGGAAACAAGTATTTAAGAAAGTTATTTTTTTAATAGAAAATGTGTACTTATGGAAGTTATAAATATTAACATATTTATTTTTAAGAAAAAATATAGGGAAATGTTATGGTTCCTTTTTGAATGTTTGACTATAAATCATCAAATAATTAACCACTAATCATTTTTAATATTTTAAAAATAAGGTGAGAGAAAAATATATTTAATTTAATTTAATTTAATTGACAAAGGGCAAAAATATCCAAAAGAAAATTACTTTATAATGTGAACACATTATTTTATCATTGTGGCCAAATTTTGTGGCCAAATAGCATTTCTCTAAATAAAAAATATTGGACATTTTAGTGTCTTTTTTCATTTAATTCTTTTAGATCCAAATTGACCAGACTTCATCATCTCTAGCTAAATGTTGGATTTTGGTTTATGAATTGAGATTTAATAAATTGGATTAATTTAAAATAGATCAAGAGGAAGATGTCACATAATGAATTTTTGAATATTATTTTCAAGTGGATCGAGTTAAAATATGGGTCATGAGTGATTTTTATTTTTTTATTTAAAAATAATTTAAATTGGAGCCAATCAAACTAGGCCACATAATAAATATATATTAATTATTTGATTCTAAAGAGACCATTAGAAATAGGGCAAATTTTAGTAGAAAGGTCAATGCCGAAGACATTTTTGGCATAAAAGGTTTATAGGGTATTTTTGACTCAAAAGATGAAACGAAGAGAAATATCTTATCAAATCGCATCTTATTAATTTAAAGAAATTTTAGGCGCTTCTTCATTTTTTAAATTTACTATTTCAAAGTATATGCTTTGTATATGTGTATTGTGTTAATTAATAGAAATTACATATAAAAAGAATTAAATTGTTGTGTGTATGTTATATCATTAAATAGAGTTTTATAGCAAATTTCTTCCCCCCCCCCCTCTCTCCAACTCGAATGAGGTTGTAGCCAAATAACGTTCCACATAATATGAAAATTGTATTTCTATTCCGTATCAATTGTATTAGCATTTTGTATCAATTATATTTTACTTTGCCATTTATATTCATTGATATAAATCGTATTCGTTGATAGACTTAGATTCAATATGTGATCGTGATAAAACTTGATACAATTAATACAATATGTCTTCATCCTCTATGTCTAATGTATTTTGTATCAATTGTATTCAATCAAATAAAGGTGAGAGATCTGTATTCTATATCAATTATTGTAATGACCCGTTAGATCATTTTGAGAATTAGTCCTCTTGATTCCCTAAAAGATTTATCTCGAAATATTTTAAATGGGTATTTTGGACTAGTCAATAACTACGACTAGTTATTTTATGCGTAAATCAAGATAATTAATTTAATTAATGGGTTGAATGTTAATTTAGTCAAAATTCTAAACTACATGATTAACTATTTTAGATTAAATTAGTCGACTTTTAGAATTGAATTAATTGGGAAAAAGAAAAGAAAGAGAAAGAGAAAGAACTACCTGCGGCGGCGCACGAAGCAATAACATCATAGGTAACGACTCCACATTATCAATGCCTTAAATTTTACTTTGAAAAATTCTACCTTGGTCTTGATTCTCTTAAAAATTATGGTTAATTATGGTGAGGAGTAGTGATATGGTAATGATGAGGAGATTATTAAAATATTTTTTTGTTTATAAGGAAAAGGTGTAGGAATGTGTATATCTGCTCATGTGGGGTCTTAATAGTAATCAGATGATTACTTTTACATGGTAAGTAATATGTACTAGTCTACAATTGAAAGGGGTAAGGTGATGGGCAGTCTGGTGAGTTCGTGTATGTCGCCATTGATGTCGAAATTAGTGGATTTACTTTTAAATATTATTATTATTTGGTAATTCTTTTATAAATTGTATTTTTGCATACTAACAGTAGGTGATTAACTATTACGTGTATTGTATTATATGCATACCGTTAGATTATATTATTTGGAGGAATTAAGATCTAACCCTAGGCTTGAAATTTTGAGCATTCACTATAGAATTGGTTAGTTTTTGGAACTAGACTAGACATATAGTAGATTATGTGTTGTTAGTTTTGAAATCTTATGGTGATAACTTGTTTGATTAGATAGTGGTGCTATGGATTCCATTCGAAAGGGGAAGGCTCAAGTGTTTGATTGATCGTGATTTGAATAAGGCAAATGGACTTTCAAAACTTTGTAATCCTCGTAGAATTCCTAAATTTCCTTTTTTCTATGTGCGATGCATAAAATATTTGTGATATTATAAGAATGGGGTGATTAAGTGTAAATGTGAGTTGGTGTGGTGTTGTAACACTTGAATTGAAAATGTGGCTAAGTGATGAGAATTCTCTTTTGAGATATACTGTTGATGTTGTACTACTCATATCCAAATTGTAGATGAAAAATCTATTCAGTTAAGTGATGAGAATTCTGGTTTGAGATATACTGTTGATGTTGTACTAAGACCATGTTGTTGTGAATCGGTCATTGTATTGAAATTAGTCATTTTCTCATTATTGTGTAAACATGCTCATTTGCATTGATTCTTGTGACAAGTGTTATGTGAACTGAAAAAGAATAAGAATTAAAGAAGATGTACTATTTCGAGGGATATGTGGCACGCTGTGATGGATACTATATTTTGAGGGTCATGTCGCACGCAGCGATAGATGCATAGACTAAAAGTCCCCTATGGATCCCGAACTGAGAGACAGCGGGTGTGTATCACTAGGACAGACATGCATCATTATGCTCGACATCATTATATAAGCATTGCATCTCATTCTTGCATACTCTCGTGCGACATGATGTTCTTACTGTGATTGATTGTGTTATCAATTGTGAGTTTTGACTTGTGACTTGTGATTCGGGATTGTGGTATATTGAAACCTTACTTCCATTGTGTATTATATCTTGCTGGGTTGGCTGATTTTCTATGCAGGTTGTAATTGTGGAGGTAGGTTGGAATGAAAGGAGTTTGTGTATTCTATTGGACTTACTTTGTTTTGTTAGTTTACTTGCTGGGTACCGTGTTGCTTTTGGTACTCACCCCTTGCTTCTACACTTATGTAGGTTCTGAGCCCGGACAGTGAATAGTATTTTCCTTGATCATCCGAGACTTCCCTAGAGATTTAGAGAGATAGCTATTGTCATCTGGCTGACTCTCTTGTTCCTATTTCTTTAGTGCCTTGTTCTATTCGAGAAGAAAGACACTTTAGACTTGTATTTCTTTGATTTTTTGTATTGCTAGTGACTTTTACACGTGACAACCAATCCTTCGGTGCTGTTTAAGTTTGTGGAGATTTTCAGTTTTAGTTATCTACCTTATTTAGTTACTTCCGTACGTTATTTCTACTTATCTTTGGGTTAAGGTTGACTTGTCTTGGTGGGATAAGATGAGTGCCATCACACCCATTTTTGGGTCGTGACAATTATATTCTGACAACTACATTTGTAGTTTATATCAATTGTATTTGTATTTTGTATCAATTATATTCGTGATACAACTTAATACAATGAATACAACATGTATTCATTGAAAATACAATAACTATCAAGCTCAAACCAAAAGAATTATTTTTATGGATAAATCATTGAAAAAGTAACCTAGGATTCAATTTAGCAAAAGAGTGCAACTTATGATGTATGAAATATGTGCGTCTTACAATTTCAAACTTTGTCAAGTAATTTAAAAATGCAAAAATGACAATTAAACTTTTTTTCCATTCATTTCATTAAGTAAATATCATCTTTTATACATTGATACTCCTTAAACTATAATCCAAGACCTCAATATATGTCTTGTTTAACTAATCTTCATTAATGTTACATGGCAAAGTTCTTCCCATCACATGATCTACAAGAAATTAAAGATCACAAAACTTGTTAGTGTATATATATATTTTTGAAGAATTTTGTTATAATATATAACAACAACAACAATATACTCAATGAAATTTCACATGTGGAGTTTGGAGAGGGTAAAATGTATGCAAACCTTACCACTACCTTAGAGACTGTTTTTTGAAAATATCATCCCTAAAAACAGTAAATACTAGATATGAAATAACGAAGTCACAATATATATATTATGTACCATCACATTCATTTTTGGATGTCTTGGGTGGTAAACACCAACAATACCCAGCAACACAATAGGGATACCCTTTTGAACAATGACAATCATCATCATTGTAACACTTATCTCGACCCAGTACAACATCTGAATATTATAAAACTTGTTAGTATACATATATTGTATATTTTATAAACTTTTAGTGGACCTAGAAATATAAGAGAGAGATATACTAACCACATGAAATGATCAAAAAGACGATTATAAAAAACACAGTCCTTGGAGTCTTGTTCATATTGTTTAAGAGAGAGTTTTTTTTTTCTTATTTTTATTTTTGTTAATTCTAATGTGCTTCTTATTGTAGCATTATATAGTTTCTAGTTCATTAATTTTCTGGTTGTTAAGATATTTGGTTGGTTGGTCAAAAAGAATTCAATGCTTTTGTTATGAAAGAATAATGTAGAGATAAGGCATAGGAACACATCTAAAACAGGAAATATTTTTATTATTTTTATTTTTTAAAATTGAAAATAGGATAAATATATATTAATAACAAAAACTACTATTAAGAAAATAATATGTTTAAAAAGAATATATCAAAAAAGATATTTTTAATCTATTAAGTAACAATATTGATGGACCAAATAATTGATAGTCAAGATATTTTTAGGACCAAGTTATTAAGGGATAAGTGTCAAAAACACACTTGAATTATTCTCTATTTTTGAATTTCATTCCTAAATTATTAGAAGTGTGCGTTTTATACCTATTTACCACTTATTAGTTTGAGAAACATACCATTTATAAAAAAACAATTGTGTTTTAATGGAATGCGTATTTTTGTGGTTGTTGTAGAATTGTATTTTAGCGTGCAGACTGGTCATTTGACACCTCCAAAAGTCATATCATAAATAACTCGAGATCAATCCAAAATAAAGCAAATAAATTATTATTTTTCTCATCACGATGCAATAGTAAACTTTATTGCCATTTAAGTAAACAGTATCTTATACAATGATGCCCCTTAAAATATATGATCAATGGAGCTTACATTACATATATGTCTTGTTTAAATTAGGTACATACACAAGTCCCATCTACACAAAATGGATCCCCACCATTACAATTTATATGACAATCTTTTACATTCTTACACCTCTGTCCTGTAAGATCACAAAATTAATTTGTTAATATCTTATATAAATATATAGAATGTGTTTGATACATAAGTAAAAAATATTATCTTAAATTGTTACGTACCTTGACGAATGGTATTGGTTGCTATACATATACAATACCCATCAATACAAGTTGGTATCCCTCTGGCGCACATCAAAAAGTTACAATCATCACTAGTAGTACACTTTTGTTCTGTCATCGTACCTAAAAATTACGAACAAGCTTATTAGTATAACAATAAATTTGAAAGAATCAATTTTGTAGTGACAAGAAAATCTTAATTCCTCGAGAAAATTTTGGAGAAAAAAAGTAAAGATATATACTAACCAAATGAAATGATCAAGAAGGTGACTATCAAAAACACGCGAGTCCTTGAAGCTTTGTCCATAAGAGAAAGCTCTTTTTTTTTTTGTTATTATTTTAGTGTGCTTCTTTTTGCAGCATTTTATAGTATCTAATTCATTAATTTTAAGAGATTTTACATGATAATGTTATTTACTATTCTTTCCAAATTTTGAAATTTGCTTATTTGTTAAACGGTTAGTCAAAGAAAATGTAAAGGGATAGAATTAATATATCTAAATTAGGGTGAAATTATTAATTACATATAAATATTCTTTACCTCTTAATTGTCTAGTAAAAAACCAAGTTAAAATATACTTTTTCTCTTCAATAATAATTATCTACTATAGTAAAATATATGTCCAATTAATTTATGAAATTAAGAGATAATTTTATACTTAATTTCTAATTTATTCTTGTCATTAATTATAATTAATTCCCTATTATATTTTTCAAGACACTATAATATTTATTATATTCAAAAGGTCATATGATAAAATTACCCTATATTAAATAAAAAATATTGGAAATTTTAATGTCTCATTTCATTTAATTCTTTTAGATCCAAATTGACCAGACTTCATCATCTCTTAAGCTCAATCCCTTTATAGGTGATTTCATATTTTCACTTTATAATATTCTCAAATAAATTTTTTTATTTGATATATTATACATATCATCATAATAAAAATTATTAGTACTAAACAATTATAAAAGAACACATAGAACAATTAAAATTTAGTAAGAATTTGATGGATTGGGTTTTGACCTGTATTTTGACTCATTTAAACCTAGGTAACCTTTGGGCTAAGTTAGTTATTCTCCACATACACACACGAAAATAACAAGAAAAAATTATATGGGCTAACAACTCATAACTTTTATTTATATTTTTTTAGCCTAAGTTTATTTAATAACTTAAAAATAGTCATTTCGACTATTTCTAAGTTATGTCACACCTTCCTCTCCTTTTTTTTTTTTTTTTTTTTTTTTTTTTTTTTTTTTTTTT
>DF360553.1:9206-37269 GCA_000787875.1 Solanum virginianum
TAGTCCTTTCAAATTATTTTTATGCACAGTTCCGAGATGGTAATCCCATACTTAGAAAAATTTAATATAGGCATCCATACGGATGGCTTCATGGTCCATACCAAGGCATACGGACCGTATGCCTCCTCCGTCCTACTCCACTTAGAAAAATTCTTCACGATAAATTTTCAAGATGGTGATCACTTAAAATTTGCGTGATGACACCTATACGAGGGACGTCAAGGACTATGAAAGGTCATATATATGACATGTCTTGGCTCCTAAACTGTGGAATTCAAGGCCAAGGCTACCACACGGTCCGTGAAGCCTCACACAGCCCATGTGGGCTCCATGTGTGGTATGCCTTAGTCCAAAACTCCCCGTTAAACCCACACATCCCACACAAGGACAAGGGCCACTTGAAGGAGGCTCCACACAGTCCGTATAGCCTCACACGATTCGAGTCAGGTTAGACTCCGAGATCCTCAACTGATCCACCAACCTTCGGCTTTTTTTGAATTTTTTGTGCTTCGATTCTCCAACTATTTAGCAAGTAGTTAACATATTTAACTACTTGTTAGCTAGTTTTAATTATCAAATCAAACCCCCTTTCAAGTCATGAATCAAACTCAGTTCCATGGTCTGACCTAGTCCCTGCTATCTTACATTTCAAATTTTTTTGTATCATCTTAGTAATGATCACAAATTCATCATAGGTTTCATCTTGTACCTTAAGAACATAGTCCAAGTAAACATCGAATAATCATCCACGACCACCAAGATATACTTCTTTCCTCCTCTGGTTTGAACTTTCACTGACTCGCATAGATCCATATGAATCAATTCTAGTGGTCTGGTAATGCTAACCTGCATCTTTTGCTTGAAGGAGGATCTGCTCTACATTCCTTTCATGCATGCCTCACACACTTTGTTTTCTGCAAACTTTACTTTTGGTAGCCCACGGACCAAGTCCCTTGAAGTAAGTTTTGTTTACCAATAAAGAATTGACATAACCAAGTTTTTTGTGCTAGAATTGTACATTCTCACATTGAGCACTAAGACATGTAAGATCATTTCCCTATATTGATTCTAGATCAACCACATACATGAACTTCACTCTTTTTGCTACAAGAACCACTTCTTTTGAGTCCAGACTAGTGACAACACAATCTTCTGAGCAAAATCCTACTTCATTCCTGTCACAACCCGGGCCTAGGTCCTAGGAGTGACAAGCAAATAAGAACCCGAGAGTTCCCAAACAAGCCTCAAAGTATCAATATTCACATCATCGGTTCGGAAGCGTAATCAAAAAGTAAATACATAATTCTAAGGGACAGGAGAATAGGACTCACGCTATGGGGATGTCATAGGGAATGGGAGTAACATGGATTCACAAAGCACGTAGCACATAAATGCTAAGGGGGGGTAAGTATGATTCACTCTATGGAGGCAATTCTGGACTTGGGATCTTTCACATCATATATATGACCATATATCGCATAATCAATCAACAGAGCTATATCATTGACATTTATGTGATCACATTCTTGCCATAACCTTAATCTTACCAAAATCCTATACATAAACATAAATGATATCCAATAGGTAGCCAAAGCCATAAACATAACCTCCAATCACAACACTTAGCATATAATCGTAAAGTCAAAAAATAGGACGGGGGGCCAAGTCATACCCCGGGCTCACCATCAAAGTAAATAACATAAATAAATCATCATAGGTACAGGAATGGTAGTTTGTTTTTTGGAAGATAGGACTCACCATAACAAGCAAATCTAAGATCTAAGCTAGACATCGTATGGTGGATGAATGTAATCCTCGATCCCTACATGGTTAGATCATGTAGGCAAAAGTATGCATTAGTATATTTCAAAGTACTAAGTATGCGGGCATGCAATGCATATGACTTACTAAACCTACATTCAATGTTAGATGACAAGGGAACATGATATAAAAAAGATATATAACAAGAGATGTAGTATACGATATGCCATGAACCAATGATGCATGAAATGCACAAATGCTCATATATAGTGGGGATGGACTATAACTGACAAATCAAACTCATGAGAGCTATAACATAAATTGCATGAAATGCACAAATGCTCATATATAGTGGGGATGGACTATAACTGACAAATCAAACTCATGCGAGCTATAACATAAATTAGTCTGATAAAGACCTCTCATCGGTAGGAGAAGATTACTTGCCAAGGTTAATCTACATCACACCTTACAAACCTCGTCATTTCGGTGGAAGGTCATCTTCTTCACGACCTCATCATTTCAAAAGGACTTTCATTGTCATATCATATCAATAAATGAATAACCATCCATTATGACCTAGATATTTCAGTAACGGCTACCATATACCTATGCTGGCACATAGTTCAAGGAAAGGGAAAGGACCCTTGGGGATAGCCCTTACGCCCCCAATCCATCGGAGCTAAGTCAAACATCCCACGAGAGTACTAATATATCTACATGCTTTCAAAAGAGGCAATAGTCCTTTCAAATTATTTTTATGCACAGTTGGGCTCAAAAGCTAAACCATAGTTCACAGTCATGATTCTCATGCATAGGAGTAGCTCATTCACATAATGATATGGTGCAAGCACCCAAAATGCTCAAAGATTCAAAACAATAGACATTTATGTGATCAAATTCTTGTCATAACCATAATCTTATCAAAATCATATACTTAAACAAAATAGGCTTAACCACTTTATAGTTTTCATAAAATCCAATGCTCATGAGTACATATACTATGAATGAGATGAGAATAGCATGGGTAATATAGATTCAAACTTAAATCAACAATTCATTATAAAATTCAAGTAACGACATAAGTAAAATTCACATTTAAATCATAATATAGATTGCTCATGCACAAATCAAGCTTTAAAGGGGACATACACTTTCATAACTTCATAACTTTAATGCATTTAATCATATTAGGGCTTAATTCACTTTAAAATCAATCAATAAACATATCTCATTCATCAATTAAATTTAATAAAGAATAATATTGAAAATCCATATTTAATGTAAGCTAAAATTCATGAAAATCACTTGAGAAGAGTTTGGGTCTTCTTTGTTGGAAGGGACCAAGAATCAAACCCACATACCTTAGCTAATGAAGAAGATTCAAGAAGAAATTTGGTGAAGAAAGAGCCCTTCCTTGATTCCCAAGCTTAATTCCCACTAGAGTTCTTTAAAAGAGACTTGAGAGAATTTTTCAATGTGAGGAATGAATTTGAATGAGAGGAATAAAGTTTAGATCATTAGGAATTCTTTAGGTAGCATAGGAAGTCATAAGTGACCCTTAGGATAAACCATGATTACGAAAATACGTTTAGTGAAATGAGTTGAAAAATAGAAAAGCGACGCCTCATGGAGGACTATACTGTCTGTGACATGCTATACATACCGTATACTTGTCTGTGATCCAACAGTTGAGAAAAATTCACTTGACGAAGGTCCAAAATGATAATCCCAAACTTAGAATTTTTCAACAAAATTACTCATACGGAGGGTCACACGATCGTATGCTTGGCCGTACCACCGCCTTAGAAAAATTGACCACTACAAAGTTTTGAGATGATGATTTCATACTTAGAAAAATTTCACTTCGGAAGCCATACGGACCAAACCACCTTGTATGAATTGTATACTTGTTCTCAAATTATGGAAATTTCAAGGCTAAGGCTACCATACGGCCCTCTACACGGCCCATGTGGGGTCCAAGTGTGGCATGCCTTAGTGCAAAACTCCATGAGTAAGGTCCAACACACCACATAAGGCCAAGGGTCACTCGATAGAGGCCCTACACGGTCCATATAGCCTCACATGGATCGTACGATTAAGCTTGAACATCCCACCAAAGGCCAAGGGTCACTCCAAGGAGGCCCCACATGATTCGTATAGCCTTACATGGACCGTGAGGGCTCCCATGGAGCATCACCTTGGTCCAAAACTTTTCGCAACCAAACTTTTCAAGCTCCAACGAGGTCGTACAATGTCTAGGTCCTTACATCATCTCCCCCTTGGGAATATTCATCCTTGAATGTCCAAGAATAAGGCTTGAATTAGAAGATAAAACATTCAATCACAAGATACAATGCATTTTCATTACATGAAAATCATAAAGTCATTAAAACTTATATTAAAACGTATTCAAATCATTTAAAACATCATAGAAATCATTTTGGTGCATATGTATGCATGTCATGTCATGATACTTAAGAATGAAAGAGTTAGGACCACTTAGAAAAGGAAGAACCTAATACCTTAGGCTTGCATAGATTGGAAAAGATGGGGATATCATTTCTTCATGTCCAACACTGCCTCCCATGTAGCACTCTCAATATGTTGATTTCTCCAAAGCACATTAATCAAAGCCACATCATTGTTATAAAGCCGCTTTACTTGTCTATCCAAAATCTCCATCGGAACTTCCTCGTAAGACAAGTTCTCCTCAACCTCAACACCTTCCAAAGGCACAATAGTACTAGGATCACCAACTAACTTTCTCAACATAGACACATGGAAGACTGGGTAAATAGAGCTCAAATCCAAAGGCAACTCCAACCTATAAGCCACATTCCCAATTCGCTCAAAAATCTCATAAGGGCCTACAAACCAAGGACTTAGCTTGCCTTTCATGCCAAATACATTTACATCCTTCATAGGTGAGACCTTCACATACACCCTACCACCAACATAAAACTCAAGGTCCATCTTCCTAACATCCAAATAGGACTTTTAGCGACTTTGGGCCGTCATCAACCTTTCTCTAATAAACTTCACCTTCTTCATAGCCTCCAATAGCAAATTCAGGCCAATTAAAGTCATTTCTCCCAACTCAAACTACTCCATTGGTGATCTACATATCCTACCATATGAAGCATCAAACAGAGCCATACCAATGCTAGCATGAAAGTTATTATTATAAGTAAACTAGATAAGTGGGAGATGGTCATCCCAATTACCCTTCAATTCCAACACACAAGCCCTCAACATGTCCTCCGAGGTTTGAATTATCCTCTCGGCTTCTACATCGGGTTTGAGGATGAAAAGTGGTGCTCAACTTCACCTTAGTACCAAGTCATTTTTTAAATGACCTCCAAAAGTGAGAAGTAAATTAGGTACCATGATCTGATATGATAGACGTAGGCAAACCATGCAACCTCACCAACTTTTGGATATACAACCTTGCATAATATTCGGCACCAAAAATAGTATTAACTGGTTCCAATGAGCTGAATTAGTCATCCAGTCAACTATAACCCAAATGGAGTCAAATCACCTTTGGGTTCGAGGCAGTCATGCCCAAGTCGAGGGCCTAGACGAGACACAGCGAATAGAAAGTCCGAAGACAATCCAAACAAGCCTCTTAACATATCTTTTACACATCCTTGGTTGCGAAAATGAAAATAAACATCAACAAGAGCCAAGTATAAAAAGGGAAACGAGACTAAGGGAATTCTTTCATAAACATAGAATCATAAGGAGAGCCAAGATCAAAAGCATATACAAACTTAGTATCCAACAACACCTCTACTTTAGAATGGAGCGGGGGCCAAGACACATCCCTGGATAACCCTCATAATAATAAGTATCCAACATAAGAAACAAGTCACAACATAGCACGAATAAAAGTAGATATTATCCTCAAGTTGAGGACTCACCAAAAATTTTCTTAGAGAACTGAACTAGCCACATGGAGGAGGATGATCAAAAGAAGCTCCGGTCCCTACATGATAATATCATGTACGCATAGAGTATGCATTAGAATGTTTTAATGTACTAAGTATGCGGGATGCAATGCAATAAAGACATAAGCCAATATATTTAAAATGCATAATCATAATCAATGGATATTATAATCTCAATATGACATGTATGATCAATGTTTGTAATAGATCATGCTTGTAAAACATTTAACTTGCATAATATATCATACATATATGGGAGGAGACCTTAACCGACATAGACCAAGCAGCTACAACTTGGAATCCGAGGCATGACACCCCCTCGGTACAGGTGATCGGGCCTGACACCCCCCTCTCGTGAAGTGTGGTCTACTTGCAAAGGCAAACCAAACATGATAACACGAACTAGATGGATCCACTAGTATAGCAAGGGTAACTATATAATCCTATTATGGCACATAGTTTAGAGACTAAAGACTTTACATAAGGACCCCTTGAGTTGAGCCCCCATCTTAAGCCTCAATCGGTGCTAAGTCTAATCCCATGGAATACTTGAAATAACCAATAATTTAATAATAAAATGAGTAACTCTTAAGAGACATGATAACATGACATGAGTATCTCATCAAATGCTTGACCTCTACTAGTGAGCCTAACGTGAATATGAGAGTAAATAATAATCATACATGATCCCTTGCCTTGACATGAATGGCTCACAAGAGGTTAAAATATTGAAATAAGGCTCAACTTGATACTTGTAAAATCAAAGATACTTTTCATGAATTAAATACATGTTTTAAAGCCCTTAATCATCATGAAATCACTTGACTTGTAAATCATGTAATAGTTCATCAACAACTTGAGAATTCTTGTCATGTAATTTTATCAAACACATGGTGGGTTCATGATACTTGTTCAAAATCATGTAACTCAAAAGTAAAACAAGAAGAGTAAACTCAATTCAAATCAACCCACCAATGTTGTAGTAAAACCCTCATTTAGGGTATCTTGAAACCATCACAAAAGCTCATAATAATTCATATTTTCATAGCTCAATTTATGCATAGCCTTAACAGACAAAACCAATTCATAGAATAAGCTTGAAATCGATATTCATACATAATCATTCAATACTTGATAAAACCCCCAACATAATTTATGTTTTAAATTCATAATAAGAGATACCCATAAGTAATGCAACTTGAAATAATGCAATTTCTATAAAAAGAGAAGGTTGGGCTGTTCATATTTCATATAAAGGCTACTCATAAGTAATACAATTTGAAATCATGGAATTTTCATAAAGAGAGAAGGTTGGGCTCCATGGGTGAAAGGACCCATGGATGAAGACCCATATACCTCAAACTTGAATTTTTCTTGAAATGAACTAGAAGGAGACTTGAAGCTTGAGATGGATTCTTGAGTTCTGAAATTGAGCTTGAAATCCTTGAATTTTAATGGGAGATTTGATAAAGTCTTGGAGAGGTTTTAGAGAGAGTTTTGTAAGTTATAGAGTTGAAAAATGGTTAAGTATGGAAGATTTTGTGTGTAAATAGGTATTACCCCAATGCCCTTGGATGAAATAAGAAAACTGGGGAAAATTTTACACTGGTCTGTGTCCAGTCTGCGATGCAAACCAAATGTGGAGGGACTACTTACGCTAGTTATAGCATCCCAGGCGCATCATTGCTTGGGCGCGGACAGCCACTAGAATTCAAAAATTAGCAAAAATTATTTTTCACTATGGGTCTTCTAAAATCTGGGTTATACCCATTTTCCACTTGATTTTTCCCCTTGATCAAGAATATGAAGTCAAATTTTTTAAATCACGCACGAATTTTGAGATATATGGAAATCATGAATATGGGGTATTCCGAAGCACTTGATAGGTGTATCAATATCTCCCCCTTGAGAGGGTGTTTCAATATCTCCCCCTTGGGAACGTTCATCCCCGAATGTCAAAGAAACATGCATAAGAGAAGTAATTATGAAGATTTCAGCCAGACATGAATGCAACAAATTCACTTAAACATCATTTTCAAAAAATCCCAACATGAATGCCAAAAATCACCATAAACTTGTTACCATGAACACGAATGCATGCAAAAATGACATAAGGACTGAAACATTTAAGACTTGAAATCATAGAGGGGACTTAATTTATTTCCTTCGGCTTGAGTAGAGTAAAAAAGATATGGATATCACTTTTTCATGTCGATCTCGACTTCCAATGTGGCACTTTCAACTTGTTGATTCCTCCAAAGGACCTTGACGGATGTTACATCTTTGTTTCTCAACCTTTTCAGTTGCCTATCTAATATCTCTACCGAGACCTCTTCATAGGTCAAATTATCTTCCACAATACCCACAACCTCTAAGGGCACTATAGTACTTGGGTCACCAACATATTTTCTCAAAATAGACACATGGAACACCAAATGAACCATGTTATATCCATAGGCAACTCAAATTCGTGGGCAACCTTACCAATTCTCCTCAAAATTCTATAGGGTCCCACAAACATTGGGCTTAATTTCCTTTTCTTGCCAATATGAACCACACCCTTCATAGGTGAGATCTTCAAGTAAACCCAATCATCAACATTAAACTCAAGGTCTCTTCTCCTCATATCAAAATAAGACTTTTGTCTACTTTGAGTCATCTTCAACCTCTTCCTTATAACCTAACCTTCTCCAAAGCTTCCATAACCAAATCCGGGCCTAACAAAGCCATCTCCCCCACATCAAACCACCCCATCGGCAATCTATAACGCCTACCATATAAAGCTTCAAAGAGAGCCATGCCAATGCTAGAGTGGTAGCTATTGTTGTAAGCAAACTCAATAAAGCCTAACGTGAATATGAGAGTAAATAATAATCATACATGATCCCTTGCCTTGACATGAATGGCTCACAAGAGGTTAAAATATTGAAATAAGGCTCAACTTGATTAAACTCTAAAACATAAGCCCTAAGCATATCCTCAAGAGTTTGGATAGTTCTTTTGGCTTGGCCATCCTTTCGAGGATGAAAAGTTATGCTAAGCTTGACCTTGGTACCAAGACCCCTTTGAAAGGATCTCCAAAAATAAGAAGTGAATTGAGCACCATGATCTGAAAGAATAGACAAGGCTACCCCATGCAATCTAAAAAAAATCGTGCTAAGCTTGACCTTGGTACCTAGACCCCTTTGGAAGGACCTCCAAAAATGAGAAGTGAATTGAGCACCACGATCCAAAATGATAGACAAGGGTACCCCATGCAATCTAACCAACTCATGAATATACAACTTGGCATAATCTTAAGCACGATAAGCCATTTTGACCAGTAGAAAGTGAACCAACTTTGTCATTCTATCCACAATAACGCAATAGAATCAAAGTGTTTCCTAGTCTTTGGCAACCCAACCACAAAATCCATGTTGATCTCTTCCCACTTCCAAGTAGGAATTTCTATGTCTTGGGCTAGGCCACCCGGCCTTTGATGTTCGGCTTTTACTTGTTGACAATTGTGACACCCAGCTACGAACTTGGCAATATCTC
This sequence comes from Solanum virginianum, assembly GCA_000787875.1. Taxonomy (NCBI): domain Eukaryota; kingdom Viridiplantae; phylum Streptophyta; class Magnoliopsida; order Solanales; family Solanaceae; genus Solanum; species Solanum virginianum. The sequence goes on from DF360553.1 coordinate 18,458, forward strand.
TCTTTATACAACCCCACCAATACACCTCCCTCAAGTCTCTATACATCTTTGTGGAACCAGGGTGACTAGAATAGGATGAACTATGGGCCTCCTTCAAACTCAACTCCCTCAAGTCACCAACATTAGGCACACACAACCTACCTTGGTACCTAAAGGCACCATCTCCCCCTTGGGAGAAAACCTCCACTATACCACCCTTCACCAAGGCCTTCAGCTCTAACAACGTGGGGTCAAGGTCTTGCTTTGACTTGACTTCCTCAATAAAAGAATATTTAGAAGCATCAACCATTACTACGCCACCATTTTTAACTTCTTTCAACCTAAAGCCCAACCTAGCCAACTGGTGAACTTCTCTAGTCGCCTCCTTGTTACCAACCTCAATATGAGCTAAACTACCAATGGACATTCTACTTAGAGCATCGGCCACAACATTAGCTTTGTTGGGATGATAGTGCACACTCATGTCATGATCCTTAAGGAGTTCTAACCACCTTCTTTATCTCAAGTTAAGATCATTTCGTGTGAACACATATTAGAGACTCTTGTGGTCAGTGAACACATCAACATAAACCCCATACAAATAGTGATGCCAAATTTTCAAAGCAAACACCACAGCCGCCAATTCAAGAGCATGGGTGGGATAATTTTGCTCATGCACCTTAAGTTGCTTAGAGGTATATGCTATAACCTTGTCATTTTACACCAAAAGACACCCCAAACCAATTCTTGAGGCATCACAATAAACCACGAAACCTTCTAGCCTTTCTGGTAAAGCCAAAATAGGAGCGGAGATATGCTTGTCCTTCAAAGTTTGAAAACTCTTTTCACATTCATTGGTCCAAACAAATTTTGCCTTCTTTTGGATTCAACTTTGTCATAGGGGGAAGCAATAGAAGAGAAACCATTCACAAACCTCCAGTAGTAACCCAAGAAACTCCTAATATCCGTCGGAGTCAAGGATCTAGGCCAATTTCTTATAACCTCTGTCTTCTTAGGATCCACCTTAATTCCATGACCCGACACCACATGTCGTAGGAATACAAAATCTTTCAACCAAAATTCACACTTTTCATATTTAGCAAACAACCTCTCATCCCTCAAGATTTGTAACACCACCCTCAAGTGATTCATATGTTCTTCCTCACTCTGGGAGTAAATCAATATTTCATCAATAAAGACCACCACAAACATAACAAGGTAGAGTTTAAAGACCCTATTCATGAGATCCATAAATATAGTCGGTGCATTAGTCAACCCAAAAGACATTACCACAAATTCAAAATTCCTCATACCTAGTCTGAAAAGTCATCTTAGGAATATCGCACTCCCTTACCTTCACTTGGTGGTATCCGGACCGAAGATCAATATTAGAAAAGTGACTAGCCCCTTGTAGTTGACCAAAAAGGTCATCAATCCTTGGTAGAAGGTACTTGTGTTTTATGGTAACCCTATTAGGTTGTCGATAATCAATGGACATTCTAAGGGAGCCATTCTTTTTCTTTACAAACAACATCGGTACACCCCAAGGTGACATGCTAGGCCTTATGAAACCTTTTTCCAACAAATCCCTCAATTGATCCTTCAACTCCTTCAACTCTGCCAAGGCCATACGGTAAGAGGGGAGGGAAATAGGTTGTGTATTAGGAAGCAGGTCTATACCAAAAGTCTATTTCCTTTTTTAGAGGAACACTGAGAAGCTCATCTGGAAAGACATTAAGAAACTCATTGACCACCAGAACTGACTCAATAGGAAGGAATTTAAACTCAACATCCCTAACCCTTACAAGATGGTAAATACAACCTTAGAAATCAACCTTTGGGCCTTAAGACAAGAAATGAATCTACCATTGACCACTACATTACGACTTACCTACTCAAGGACAAGCTCATTAGGGAATTAGAACCTAACCTTGCGGGTTCTATAATCAATGGAAGTATGATATGCATGTAACTAATCCATCCCAAGAATAATATCAAAATCCACCATGTCAAGTTCAACAAAATCACATGACAAGACATTATGCAATATGAACATGGGACAATATCTATAGACTCTTTTAGCAATAATGGACTCACCAATGGGGTAGACACTTCATAAGGTTCACAGGACAATTCGGGACATAATAAACCTTATTGGCAACAAAAGGAGTAATGAAAGAAAGAGTGGCACCCAGATCTATCAAAGAATACACATCATAATCAAAAACCTTTAACATACCAGTAACAACATCAGGCACCTCATTTACTCTTTCCTTCCTTGGAGAGCATAGAACCTATTTTGCCTTGGAACACCCCCTTTTTGGCCTCCCTTAGCGCCTTGGACTAGAGGGCGACCATCTTTACCCTTGTCTTAAGCATGAAGACAATCAATAACCTTCTGACCCATTTCATCACAACCAAAGCAAGCATTAGAATTTTTCAAACATGGACCACCATGGTTACTCCTACACTTTTGGCACTTAGGATGGGTCATCCAACTATTTGCAACCTTGAAACCTTGGGTTAGACACCCCATCATTAGCAAACCTCTTGTTAGGAGCATTGGAGAACCCTTGACATTGGAACTTGTGACCTTGATGAAACCGGCCACCCTTAGAACCTTGGGACCCACCCTCTAATCGAGCCCTCTTGGATTCCCCACTTCTCCTCTTTCTAAGATTTTCCCCCTCAGGTTGTTCAGCATATGTCATGAGCCGAGACTAGTCCATATCACTCAGTAGCATAGTGGTACAACAATCTTCATTCACCAAGTCGGACAATCCCGATACAAACTTGTTCATCCTTGATCTTGGATCGGCAATCAAATGAGGAGCATACTTTGAGAGCTTGTTAAACTTGAGGGCATACTCCCTCATACTTATGGAACCTTACTTAAGATTCATGAACTCCATCATTATAGCCTCTCTCAACTCAATAGGGAAGAATAGATTGAGGAAGGTAGCTTTGAACTCCTCCCAAGGGATAGCATCATCATTTCTCCTCTCCAATTTCCATTGAGTAAACCAAATTTGGGCCACACCTTTGAGTTGGTAGGCCACTAGTACCGCCTTCTCCTCCAAATTTATCCCCATGATAGATAGTACCTTATATACCTCATCGATGAACTCTTAAGGATCTTCCTCCGCCTTGGACCCATGAAACTACAGAGGGATTTCACAACACCTTTGAAGTCGAAGTAGGAGCATGAGGAGCTTGGGCCCCTTAGTTCATTTGGTTTGTCATAGCATGGGCCAACATAGTGATGGCATTCAGGAACTCATCATGGGCCACCCCTCCATCTCGAGGAGCTTGAGGAGCGGGAGGGGCTGGTTGCTCCTCCAGTGTACAGGCTCTCCTTAGTCTTCCTCTTAGCAGCCGCATGATCTAGAAGAGAAAAGAGCATTCGTTAGGGGAAAGTCTTATCATTACATCTAAAGCACGATGTAGATCATGAAGAAGTGAAACATTTCCAAAAACACCTCTTAGCCTCCCATGCATAGTTATGGCGCACTTCATAACCATGAATAAGACTCTAATCGATGCGGTGCATTGGATTTCTGAGGATCATTAACAACCTAGTGCTCTGATACCAAGCTTTGCATGACCTAAGTCTAGGGCCTAGACATGACATGGCAAATGAGAAGTCCGAAGACAACCCAAACAAACCTCTTAGTATATCTTGTACACATTCGTGGTTGTGGAAATGAAAATAAACATCAACAAGATAAAAGTATAAAAAGGGAAGCGAAACTAAGGGAATTCTTTCATAAACATAGAATCCTAAGGAGAGTAAAGCTCAAAAGTATATATAAACTTAATATCCAACAACTCCTCTACTTTAGAATGGAGTGGGTGCCAAAACACTTCCCGGGCTCACCCTCATAATAATAAGTATCTAACATAAGGAACAAGTCTCCATATAGCATGAATAAAGGTAGATATTGTCCTCGGAGTTGAGGACTCACCAAAAGCTTTCTTGGAGAGCCGAACTAGCCATGTGGAGGAAGATGATTAGAAGGAGATCTGGTCCCTACATAGTGATATCATGTAGGCATAGAGTATACGTTACAATGTTTGAATATACTAAGTATGCGGGGTGCAATGCAACAAAGACATAAGCCAATATATTCAAAATGCATAATCATAATCAATGGATATATATAATCTCAATATGACATGCATGATCAATGCTTGTAATAGAACATGCCTGTAAAACATTTAACTTGCATATTATATCATACATATGTCAAAGGAGACCATAATCAACAAAGACCAAGTAGCTACAACTTAGAATCTGAGGCATGAAACAACGTCAATATAGGTGACCAGGCATGACAACCCCTGGTGAAGTGTGGTCTACTTGCTAAGGAAAACCAAACATGATAACATGAACTAGATGGATCCAGTAATATAGCAAGGGTAACTATATAATCCTATGTTGCCATGTAGTTTAGAGACTAAAGACTTTATATAAGGATCCCTTGAGTCGATCCCCCCTCTTAAGCCTCAATCGGTGCTAAGTCTAATCCCACGGAATACTTGAAATAATTCCATATCACTCAGTAGCATAGTGGTACAACAATCTTCATTCACCAAGTCGGACAATCCCGATACAAACTTGTTCATCCTTGATCTTGGATAATAATATGATTAACTTGTAAGAGAAATGATAACATGACATGAGTAGCTCATCGACATGCTTGACCTCTACTAGTGAGCCTAACTTGAAGATGAGAGTAAATAATAATCATATATGATCCCTTGCCTTGACATGAATGGTTCACAAGAGGCTAAAACCTTAAAATACGGCTCAACTTGATACTTGTAAAATCATAGATACTTTTCAAGAATTCAATACAAGCTTGAAATGCCTTAATCATCATGAAATCACTTGACTTGTAAATCATGTAATAGTTCATCAACAACTTAAGAAATTCACATCATGTAAATTTATCAAACACATGGTGGGTTCATGATACTTGTTCAAAATCATGCAACTCAAAAGTAAAACAAAAAGAGTAATCTCAATTCAAATCAACCCACCAATATTGTAGTAAAAACCTCATTTAGGGTATCTTTAAATCCATCACAAAAGCCCATAATAGTTTCATAGCTCAAATCATGCATAGTCTCAATAAACAAAACTAATTCATAGAAATAAGCTGGAAACAGACAGTCAATCAATACTTAATAAAATCCCAACATAATTTATGTTCATATTTCATAATAAAGGCTACCCATAAGTAATACAACTTGAAATCATGATATTTTCATAAAAAGAGAAGGTTGGGCTCCATGGGTAAAAGGACCCATGGATAAAGACCCACATACCTCAAACTTGGATTATTCTTGAAATGAACTTGAAGGGGACTTGAAGCTTGAGATGGGTTCTTGAGTTCCAAATTGAGTTTGAAATCCTTGAATTTTGAATGGGAGATTTGATAAAGTCTTGGAGAGGATTTTGAGAGTTATAGAGTTGAAAAATGGCTAAGTATGGAAGATTTCACGTTTAAATAGGCATGGGGCTATTACCCCAATGCCCTTGGATGAAATAATAAAACTGGGAAAAATTTTACACTGGTCCTCGTCTAGTTCGCAATGCAGTTCAAACACGGAGGGACTACTTACACTAGTCTGTGCCCCAGGCATGTCGCAGCCTAGGCAGGACAGCCACAACAACAACAACATACCTAGTGGAATCCCACAAGTGGGGTCTAGGGAGAATAGAATGTACGCAGACCTTACCACTACCTCATAGAGGCCTCAAAAATTAGCAAAAAATATTTTTCACTAGGGATCTTCTAAAATTTGGGTTATACCCATTTTCCACTCAATTTTACTCTCTGATCAAGAATATGAAGTCAATTTTTAAAATCATGCATGAATTTTGAGATATATGAAAATTACGATTATAGAGCATTCTGAAGCACATAAGGGGTCTTTCAGAGGCAATCCAACCACAAAGTCCATGTTCATATCTTCCCACTTCCAAGTAGGAATCTCAATATCTTGTGTCAAACCACCAAGCCTTTGGTGCTCTACCTTCACTTGTTGACAATTAGGACATTCGAATACAAACATGGCTATATCCTTCTTCATACCATGCCAACAATAACCTCCCTCAAATCTTGATACATCTTAGTAGATCCCGAGTGAATAGAATAATGAGAGTTATGGGCTTCACTCATGATTACCCTCCTAAGATCATCCACATCCAAAACACATAACCGATCTTGATATCGAAGCACACCATCTCCCCCTTGGGAGAACACCTCTATTATCTTTTGAAAAACCAATTTCTTCAATTCAACAAATGATGGATCTAAATCTTGCTTAGCCTTTACATCAATAACCACCGAAGATTCGGCCCCATTTTGAACATGAATACCACATTCGCCTTGCCGGGATGATATTGTACACTCATATCATAGTCCTTAAGGAGTTCCAACCATCTCCTTTGCCTCAAGTTAAGATCCCTTTGAGTGAACACATATTGCAAACTCTTGTGATCGGTGAAGACATCAACATACACCCCATACAAATAGTGTCTCCAAATTTTCAAAGAAAACACCACCGCCTCTAACTCAAGATCATGGGTCAGGTAATTAATTGTCTTGATGCCTAAGCTATCACCTTACCATGTTGCATAAGTACACAACCCAACCCAATCCATGAAGAATTGCAATACACTATAAACCCATCTAAGCCATCCGATAAAGTTAAAACAGGGGCCGATGTAAACCGATCCTTCAAGGTCTGAAAACTCTTCTCACATTCATCCGACCACAAAAACTAAACCTTTCTTCGGGTCAGCTTAGTCAGTGGAGATGCAATAGATGAGAACCCCTCAACAAACCTCCTATAATATCTAGAAAACCCAAGAAAACTCCAAATATCTGAAGTAGTCAATTGTCTAGGCTAATTCTCCACGGCCTCGGTCTTCTTCGGGTCAACCTTAATACCATCACTGAACACCACATGCCCAAGAAAAGCTACTTCACCCAACCAAAACTCACATTTGCTAAACTTAACATACAACTTCTTCTCTCTGCATGTTTGGAGAACCGACCTCAAATGATCTATATGCTCTCGCTTATTTCGAGAATAAATGAGAATATCATCAATGAAGAAAATCACAAAATTATCAAGGAATGGCTTAAATAGCCAATTCATTAGATCCATAAACAAGCCAAAGCATTAGTTAAACTATCTAGGGAATCTCACACTCCCTAACCTTCAACTTATGATAATCGAAATGAAGGTCAATCTTTGAAAAATGGGTAGGCCCTTGAAGTTAATCAAAAAAGTCATCGATTATAGGTAACAGATACTTATTCTTGATGACTACCATATTCAATTGCCTATAATTAATGCACATCAGAAGAGACCCATCTTTCTTTCTTACAAATAACATCAGAGCACACCATGAAGATATACTTGGCCTAATGAAACCTTTCTCCAACAAATCCTTCAACTCATTCAACTCAGTTGGTGCCATACGATAAGGAGGAATAGAGATAGGCTGAGTATCCGAGAGAAGATCTATGCCAAAGTCTACTTTTCTTTCGGGAGTAATACCGGGTAAGTCTTCAGGGAACACATCCGGAAACTCATTCAACACCTGGACCGATTCAAGAGTAGGTGACTTTGATCCATATCCTTGACCTCAAAATATGGTAAAGACACCCCTTGGAGATCATCTTTCGGGCCTTAAGGTAGGAAAGAAACCAACCTTTAATAGTGTAGTCACTACCCTTCCATTCAAGAACTAGCTCATCTGGATGTTGAAACTTGGCCTCTTGGGTTCTCCAATCTATAGAGGCATATAATGCATACAACCAATCCATCCCAAGAATCACATCAAAATTAAACATCTCAAGTTCCGTAAGATCACACGAAAAGACTTTATACAACACTCTGTACCCGATGAAAAAATGGATCACTTGGACAACCCCGATAAACTCTATGAGAAACAATAGATTCACCCATGGGGGTATAAATTAAAAAAGGGTCCCTCAAAATTTTGAGACTCAAACCAAACTTAACACCCAACAATGGAGTCACAAAAGACAATTTTTCCCCCGGGACAACCAAAGCATAAGAATAAAAATCAAAGACGTATAACATACCAGTTACAACATCTGGAGCCTTCTCAACCTCCTGGCGAGCGTAAAGAGCATAGACCCTGTTGTTCCACGGGGCAACACCTTGTGGAGCTCTTTGTTAGCCCCTTTCGCCTTGCGCCACTTGACCTTGTCCTCTTTGAGCATTCTCAGGACAATCAGCAACCTTGTGGTTCTTGTCACCATACCTAAAGCATGCACCCAACTCCTTCCAACAAGCACCCAAATGATTTTCCCACACTTGTCACACTAGGAAAACCATGGTCCACCACCAATCGGTGCCTTAGGAGGAGGCACTATAGCATTACCAACCCTAGCATTAGAACTTGGCCCTTTTGGAAGCGCCCATAACCACCACCCTTGGATTTGGAGAACCTACCATCATAATAAGCCCTCTTAGGATCATGCACCCTCTTTTCCTTGAGTTTTTTCCCTTCAATCTAGTCCATATATACCATGAGCTTGCTGGAGATGTCCATATCCTGTATAAGTATATTTGTACGACATTTCTTCATAACCAAGTTAGAGACACCAGAGATGAACTTGTGCATTCTTGCATGGAGGTCAGCCACAAGTATAGGAGCATACTTAGAGAGCTTAGTGAACTTGAGGGCATAGTCCCTTATATTCATGCCACCCTATTTGAGGTTGATAAACTCAGTCATCTTGGCTTCCCTAAGCTAAAGTGGATAGAAATGATCCAGAAAGGCAAATTTGAACTCTTCCCATTTAATAGCATTACCACAAACCCTCTTCATCGACCATTGAGTGTACCATATTTGGGCTACATCTTTCAACATATAAGCAGCCAACTTAGCTTTCTCCTCAGAAGTAACATGCATAACAGTCAATACCTTAGTGAGCTCATTAATGAACTCTTGAGCATCCTCATTAGCCTTTGACCCATAGAACTCCGAAGGATTCATCCGAGTAAAATCTCTCACCCTAGAAGTTGGGGAGGGATCCTGAGAAAAATTTGCCTACCTAGTCTGAGAAGTCACCACCAGTGCAAGCATAGTAAAGGCCGTATGGAATTCACAATTAGAAATGAGCTCTTCCAAAGGTCCTTGAGGTGTTTGACCCTCATTGGTCAAGGCTGGTCTTAGTAGGGGAGCACTTCCTCGAGGCATCTTCTGTAATCGAGCAAGGGCATCATCAAGACAAGAAAACCAAACATATGATCCATAGCATGACATAAGACATGAAGAAGTGAGACAATTCTTAGAATGTCACCATAACCTCCCAGGCTCCCATTCGTAGGAATGGTGTACTTCACACCATGTATAAGACTCTACTTGACATGGTATGTTAGACTCCAAGGATCATTTACAAACCTAGTGCTCTAACACTAAGCTTGTTATTAGCTGGACCTAGGGCCTAGGATTGACATGGCGAATAGGAACCCAAGATTTCCCAAATAAGCCTTAAAGTATCCATATTCACATCATCGGTTTGGAAGCATAATCAAAAAGTAAACACAAAGTTCTATGGGGTAGGAGAATAGGATTCATACTATGGGATATCATAGGGAATGGGAGTAACATGGATTCACAAAGTATGTAGCACATAAATACTAAGCGGTGGGTAAGTATGACTCACTCTATATGGGCAATTTGGGACTTGGGATCTTTCACATCATAAGCTCATAACCAATAAACATAATGATATCCAATAGGCAGCCAAAGACATAGACATAATCTCCAATCATAACACTTAGCATATAATCATAAAGGAGTATACAATATCCAACAATGCCTCTAATCATAAGATAGGATGGGGGGCCAAGACATACCCCGAGCTCACTATCAAAGTAAATAACATAAATAAAACATCATAGGTACAGGAATGGTAGCTTGTCCTTGGAAGATAGGACTCACCACAACAAGCAAATCTCAAGAACCAAGCTAGACAGCATAAGATGGATTAATGTAATCCTCAATCCCTACATGGTTAGATCATGTAGGCAAAAATATGTGTTAGTATGTTTGGATATACTAAGTATGCGGGCATGTAATGCATATGACTTACCAAACCTGTATTCAATATTAGATGACAAGGGCACATAATATAGAAAGAGATATATAGCAAGAGATATAGTATACGATATGCCATGAGCATTCTCATTCAATATTAGATGACAAGGGCACATAATATAGAAAGAGATATATAGCAAGAGATATAGTATACGATATGCCATAAAACCAATGATGCATAAAATATACAAATGCTCATATATAGTGGGGATGGACTATAACTGACAAATCAAACTCATGCGAGCTATTACATGAATTAGTCCGATAAGACCTCCCAGCGGTAGGAGAAGATCACTTGCCAAGGGTAATTTACATCACTCCTTATGAACCTCGTCATTTCGGTGGATGGTCACCTTCCTTACGAACTCGTCATTTCAAAAGGATTTTCATTATCATATCATATCAATAAATGAATAACCATCCCTTATGACCCGATCATTTCGATAATGGCTACTATATACCTATCCTGGCATATAGTTCAAGGAAAATAAAAGGATCCTTGGGGATAGCCCTTACGCCCCCAGTCCATCGGTGCTAACTCAAAACATCCCATGAGAACAGTTATACATATACATGCTTTCAAAAGAGGCAATAGTCCTTTCAAATCATTTCAATGCACATTTGGGCTCAAATGCAAAATCATAGTGCATAGTTATAATTCTCATGCATTGGAGTAGCTCATTCACATACGATATGGTGCAAAAACCCAAAATGCTCAAAGAGCCAAAACAATAGACATTTAAATGATCACATTCTTGTCATAACCATAATCTTATCAAAATCATATACTTAAACATAATTGGGCTTAACCCACTTTATAGTTTTCATAAAATCTGATGCTCATGAGTACATATGCTATGAATGAGATGAGAATAGCATGAGTAATATAGATTCAAACTTAAATCAACAATACATTATGAAATTCAAGTAAAGACATAAGTAAAATTCAGATTTAAATCATAATATAGACTACTCATGCATAAATCAAGCTTTAGAGGGGGCATGCACTTTCATAACTTCTTAACTTCAATGCATTCATCATATTAGGGCTTAATTCACTTTAAAATCAATAAATCAACATAATGCATACATCAATTTAATTTAATAAAGAATAATATTAAAACCCCATATTTAAAGTAAGCTAAAATTCATGAAATCACTTGAAAAGAGTTTGTGTCTTCTTGGTTGGAAGGGACCAAGAATCAAACCCACATAGCATAGCTATTGAAGAAGATTCAAGAAGAAATTTGATGAAGAAAAAGCCCTTCCTTGATTCCCAAGCTTAATTCCCACTAGAGTTCTTTGAGAGAGACTTGAGAGAATTTTTAAATGTGAGGAATGAATTTGAATGAGAGGAATAAAGTTTAGGTCATTAGGAAGTCTTTAAGTAGCATAGGAAGTCACAAGAGACCCTTAGGATTAACCATAATTATGAAAATGCCATTACTGAAATGAGTTGAAAAATTGAAAAACATCGCCTCATAGAGGACTATACGGTCTGTGACATACTATACGGTCCGTATACTTATCCGTGATCCAATACTTGGGAAAAATTCACTTGACAAAGGTCCAAAATGGTAATCCCATACTTAGAATTTTTTAACAAATCACCCATACGAAGGGCCACACTGGTCGTACAAGGCCACACGAGCCGTACGCTTGCCCGTATCACCTCCCTTAGAAAAATCTTCCACGACAAAGTTCTGAGACAATGATTATATACTTGGAAAAATTTCACTTTGGAAGCCATACGGGAAGCTATACGGATAGTACCACCTTGTACTAACCATATACTTGGTCTCAAATTGTGGAAATTTCTAGACTAAGGCTACCGCATGGCTCGTGAAGCCTATCACGCCCCATGTGGGGTCCAAGTGTGGCACGTCACAGTTTAAAACTCCATGGTTAACCTCCAACACCCCACACAAGGCACAGGGTCACTCCAAGGAGGCCCCACATGATCCATATCACCTCACACGGACCGTGATGGCTCCTATGGAGCGTAATCTTAGTCCAAAACTTTTCAAAACTAAAAATTTCAAGCTCCAATGAGGTCATACAACGTCCGAGTCCTTACAATTCCTTTTGTTAGAAATTTGAGATACATTTAAAATATTGAATTTCAGTCCATTCGCATAATAGACATTTTCTATTGAGCGATCCAGAGACTTTCCAATCTTGCCAATACCAAGAATATATCCCTTTTTGCCATTTCCAAAAGAAAAACCTCCATCTTGGAGTGCTTTGAGTAAACATAAGTTGTCAACATCTCCACTCATATGTTTTGAGCAGCCACTATCCATGTATCAGCATTGGTTGTTGCTTCTTTCACTTACTTATAAGGGATCAACTTTTAACCTTAGGAACCCATTTTAATTTGAATTCCCAATATTTAGATAAGGGGGTTATTAACTATAACGACCCTCAATTTAAGAGCATAGAAGAGCAAAAAAAGTTGGTCAAAAAATGACCTGGGGTCAATTCACGAAGCCTCTTTACGACTCATATATAGGATTACGACCCGTAGGTCGGTTCCTTAAACATAAACTTCAGGAAAGGGAAAAAGTTTCCAAGTGTGGGCTAACCCACTTAGCTAATGATGGCCTATGAAATGATTGATAGTCCATAGATAGGGTCATAGGTGAGAGTATTAGACATGAAGGAAATTTAGAATTTCTGAAAAGTGACCTACAATTGATAGGATGATCCATAGACCATTATACAGCCCATATAAACCCTTCATGGATGAGGTCCAGTAAAATAAGAAAAATTGACTAAGTGTGGAAGGACTCTACAAGTCCAACCATGGCTCGTAAGTCAATATACGACCCGTTGAAGATGGCTCCGTGGTTTGGGTCGATAAAATAATTTCTGAAGATTGAATAAAAGACAATAGGATGAACAGGACTACGGTTCATAGTTCAAACCATAGCCTGTAATCAGGCTTTTGTAGATTTATTCCAACAGTTTTAATGAAAGGCAATTTTATCATTTTCGTATATGTTTTGACTAAGTATATGTTTTGACTATTCCATTGGATGGCTCACCGAGAGGACCTTGAGATTGAGGTTCATCTCTTTAATTGAGGCATGACCCATTAAAGATGAATCTCATTCTCCCATAACTATGTGCCACCATATGAGCCCTTATAGGCTAGGCTAGTAGATCCATGTATGCTATTTATGTTATATAAAAATGCATGTGAAGTGACGGGGTTCCACTCGATAAGTGGTCTCCCCGTACCAACATATGGGGTTATATTGGATTTCATGTAGTATTCTATATGGTCTTATATGTCGGTTAAGGTCCACTCTCACAAGTTGATGACTCTATGATATAGTTCCACCATATGTGATCTTTTATACTTTCACTCTCATTCATATTGAGCGATATTTCCTTGTGCATGCTTAAGCTCATGTTTATGTACTTCTACCATTGTATATATGTATATTTTACTTATGAATGATAGCATTACAATTTCCTATTTGGATTACATCTCACATAATTAGTATATTCAAAAAGTACTAATGTATATTTTGCCTATATGATTTACCATGTAGAGATAGGTACTCCTCTACCAGCTCGTGGCTAGTTTTATGGCATGCAAGACTAGTACTTTAGTTGGGTGAGTCCTTAGTTTGGGTCTCTACCATTTCTTCTTGCTATGTATATCAGACAATATGTATATATTGGCCTTTTGCGGCTTTTACATTCTATGTTGCTTTTGTATGGAGCCTTTTATATTTGATGGAAATCGACGGTAACCAGTTCTATCCATCTATGTTCTAGTCATTATGCTTTATGGAGAAATGTTGGCATTTCTTTTTAATGTTGCTTCATTGTCATATTATAGTCCTATAGACCCTTTCCCCATTTTATTCTGCGAATGTTTAATTTATGTCTATGAATGCTTAACATATTAAAGATGGCTTGGGTAAGGTGCCTAAAGTATCTCATTCGTCGTGTGACAACTAGGCTCTTAGATCAAGTTGTTACATTAACACTTTTCTTATCCAGAGGGGTAGCACCACTTTCTTCAGCTTAGAGCTATTTTGAGAATTCACCTTGGGACCAAGTCCCTCTCTTCTTCTCTTTTGTTTAAAATATCCTACCAATCGATCTTCACAATCTTTTAGTGTAGTAGTTAGTCTTCAAATGACCATCTCTTCCACAGTGAGTACACAACAACATATTAAATCCATTAAAATTTTTTATGTGAGTGGTATGAGACAGATTTTTCTTTACAAATCACAGAACCTTTTTACTATTGGATCTGTGATGAGTCAGAGTATCTAACATTTTAGAAGAAGTAGTCCATTTTTGAACAATTCTTCTTTGACTCAGACCAGGTCCCTCTCTAACTGAACATTTCTTTCTAGTGCCATGGCGCACTAGCTTAGTTTCAGCCTCATTCAGACTAGCCTCAAGATCAAGTTGCAAACATCTAGCCTTTTCTTTCCCTTTCAGATAACCCTTTGATTCTTCATTCAACTTTTCATAAAGAGTCACATTCTTTAATTTGAGATCTAACCCATGTTTTTCAACTTCGGATAATTGAGAAACTAGAGCAGCCTTTTTCATCTTGAATAAGATCTAATTTATTATTTAGCACATCTTTCAGTTATTAAATCAATAAGATTAGCAGCTAACTTCTTCAACTTCTTAATAGATTGAATATGCAAATTTTTCTTAAAATTAGAGAGGGAACTCTTCCATAGATTCATCACCATCATCAAACTTTGCCATGAATGCAAATATTTGGTTGAAGATCTCCTCATCCTTCCCCATAGTTACTGAGGAAGCATCTTTTGTGTCATGACCTAAACCTAGGGCCTAGACATGACACGACGAATGGAAAACCCGAAGGAACCCCAAACAAGCCTTTTAGCATATCATACACATATCCTTGGTCATGGAAGCAAAATATCAACAAAATAGATATAATTAAGGGGAATTCGGGACTAAGGGAAAAAGTTTAGTACTTATGTTACATAGAAAAGTCAAAGTTCAAAGCATAATTACATCACTTGTCAAACAATACCTCTAAACATGGAATTGAGCGAGGACCACGACACTTTTCAGGCTCACCCTCATAGTCATAACCATCCAACAAAAGAAAAGAGTCTTTACATAGCATGAAATCAATAGATATTGTCCTCGGAGTTGAGGACTGACCAAAGCTCACTTCAAGAGATAGTACTAGCCACGTGGAGGAGGAGGATGATCAAACGGAGCTCCGGTTCCTACATGGTAACATCATGTAGGCATAGAATATGCATTAGTACACTTGAATGTACTAAGTATGTAGGATGCAATGCAACAAGAGATAGGCAACATAGTTAAAATGTATATACATAGGCAATGGGTGAGTATAATAACAATATGGCATGCATGATCAATGCTTGAAGTAAAACATGCTTGTATATTCAAACGTACTAACGCATACTCTATTATTTCCTACATGATGTTACCATGTAGGAAGCGAAGCTCTATTTGATCATCCTCCTTCTCCACGTGGCTAGTACTATCTCTAAAAGCAAGCTTTGATGAGTCCTCAACTGACATATTACATGTGTACGAAGAGAACATCATCATACACTGAGCAAACTATTACTCGAGATCCAAGGCATACCACCCCTTTGGAAGGTGATTGACGTATATACTCCTCAATTGATAGTACAAGCATACCACCCCCTGACAAGGTGATTAAGGCTTGACACCTCCTCAACAAGGCGACCGAGGCTTGGCACCCCCTCGACAAGGTGATTGAGGCTTGACACCCCCTCAACAAGGCCACCGAGGCTTGACACCCCCTCGTCAAGGTGATTGAGACATGACACCCTCTCAATAAGGTGGTTGAGGCATGGTACCCCCCTCAACAAGGTGATCAACTTACAACATCATAGACACTTACCATGAATTCAAAACATATATACATTCCCATAATCATCATAAAGTCACTCGACTCATAGGTCGTACAGTAGATCATCAATAGCTCAAGACTTTTTAAACGGACATTTTATCAAACACTTGGCGGGTGTGTAATGTTAGTTCAAAATCATGCAATTTAAGAGTGAAATCATGTAAGAAAACTCAATGTAAACCAACCCACCAATACTTAGTAACACCCTCATGCAAGATACATTAATACCCCTCATCAAATCTCATGATAGATCATAGATTCATAGCTTAAAACATGCTCGATTTGAATGAGAGCTTGAAGCTTAAATGAAATTCTTGAGATCTAGAATGACTTTGGGACACTTGAATTTGGATGAAATATTTGGCTGAGTGTTAAAGAGGGTTTTGGGGAATGTCTTGAATGATATAGAGTTGAAAAATGACTAAGTATAGGTGTTTTTACGCATAGGAGGGCTTTGGCCGAAGACCCAAAGCCTTGGATCGAACAGAAAAAACTGATAACAAAATAAGACGAGTCCAAGCCTTGGTCGTGTCGCCCCAGGGGCGCGGATCCTCTCTATTTTTGTAAATTTTGCGAAACGAAATTTCGCTACGGTTGCTCTAAAATTGGGGTTATACATATTTCCCACTCAATATTTTTCCCTGATCAGGAATATGAAGTCAGATTTTCGATATCGCGCACGAATTTTGATATGTATGGAAATTATGATTATGGGCATTTTCGAGGCACATTTTTGGGCACTTTTTGGGGTCGTTTCATTTTGTGTGCTCAAACTCTTCTAACTCACTTAAGGAATTTACCCAAATAAAAAGAGCTTTCTTCACACATAGTCCCTTGACTTATCTTTGGTGCCTCCAGGCTTGGCATGGTCTTTTTACTCAGCTTTGTGCATTGGACAATCTCTGATGAAATGTCCTGGTTTTTGTGACACAGATCATTTGCAGTAGCAACCCTGCTAGGATTTCCCTTCTTCTTGAAACCACCATGCTTCCTCACAATTTTTTGAAATCTCCTTATGAGTTAAGCCATCTGATCTTCATCTTCATCAGATTCAGCACCTTGTGCCACCTTTAGAGCTAGTGATTTGTCCTTCTTAGCAACATCATTTTCTCTATTCAACTCATGAGTTTGGAGATTACCGATCAAGGCATCCATTGTCAACACCTTCAGGTCTTTAGCCTTAGTGATTGCATAAACTTTACTGGCCCAAGATTTAGGAAGAATTTTGAGAATCTTCATCGCTTGCTGGGGTGAATGGGTTCACCCAAACACCTAAGCTCATTGATAATAGAAGTGGACCTGGTATACATATCATGAACAGACTCACCTTTCTTCATGGTAAAGTTCTTATATTGAGTTTTGAGCATATCAACTTTGGACCCCTTCACTTGTTCAGTGCCTTCATGAGTTGTGCGCAAATAATCTCGTATCTTTTTGGTTAACTCACAAGCAGAGATCCGATTGTACTCCTCTGCCCCAATACCACAGACCAACAGCTTCTTAGCCTTATAATTTTTCTCAATCTTCTTTTGTTCTACATCATTATACTGTTGTCTAGTCTTAAGGACTATTCGAGTGATTTCACCATCTTTTACCTCCAGCGTAGGAATGTAAGGATCATCAAACACATAATAAAAATAATAATCTTGCACACATCCAAAAAAATATTAAATAATTGAATTGATATAAAAATCATCGTTAATAAAAAAAATATTATCCAAGTTGTATGGCATCAACATTGATCAACTTCTAACTAGAAAGAGGAAATTCGCAACATATATACATAAGGAATAGTCTCTAAACCACTCCAATAAAGTCCTAACGAACTTCAACATGCTCCCTACATTTTTGATCGATAAACTTTTCATGTCCATATTCATGAGCTGCAAAACAAAAAAAATGTATGTCAGTTTAATGACAAAGAGTTAAGATTTAAAGAAGAAACACATAAGGATCTTAAAATATCCCAAAAATGAAAAAATAAAATCTTTTTAAAACGCATATGGAAATAACTAATATATTTATTGGAGGGAAACCAACAACTAGGTACTATCAAATTTTGATAGAAAACTTGCACACTATTATATTATGCACACATATATTAACCTTATAGGATATTGAAAATAAAATACTTAATGTGTAACTACTAACATTCTATAGTAGTAGACATGAATAACTCGTACCATTACTGCAATTCACCATAGACAAGCATAACTTCATTGAATGTGTCATGTTCGGAGATCTCTTGATACGAACATATAAAAAACATCTCAACTAACAAATCAACAAACTTGACATATTACAATTAAAAATCAGCTAAATTGGACTAAGTAGCAAAGATGGGGAAAAGTTCACTACAAAGATAAACCAACTGAATGAAGTCATTGATCTTCTGCCAGAAAGTTAATTTGGCAGAAGATTTTGAACTGTCAAACAATCAAAAACCAAGCTACATGTTGGACTAAGGAGCAGAGACAGAACAAAATTTTGCAACAAATATAAATTTCCAGAATCTTAAATATTATGGATCAGACGAGCGGCAAGTATATGTTACATCTGGCAGGAGAGGAATCATAGGGGATGTTGTAAACACATTAAGAATTTAAAAGATTACTTTTAGCAGGATATGTCCTTCAAGACTAAAAATGTCTCTTTGGTGAAATTGTGAAAGGTCAAATGGCTTGGGAATTCAACTATACAAATCAGATTCCCATCGCGCAGAGGGAATTTCCGGTGGAGCGGTGAAATGCGTAG
>DF360553.1:45573-65155 GCA_000787875.1 Solanum virginianum
CACACATCATCCAAGACATTCCCCAATACTCACTAAAGCACTTAGCCAATATCTCATGCTCAAATTTCAAGTCCCAAAACTTATTCGGATCTTAAGGTTCTCATTCAAGCTTCAAGTCTCCATCTCCAATCTTTTTCAAGGAATCTCCAAAATCAAGGTATGTGGGTTTATTTCATGGGTTCCTTTCACCCATGATACCCAAACTTTCTTTTACTCAAAAAATTGCATGATTTAAAGTTGATTTACTCACCAAGGTATGTGGTTTCTTTCATGGGTTCCTTTTACCCATGATGCCCAATCTTTCTTTTACCTAAAATTGCATGATTTAAAGTTGATTTACTCATATGTCTTACTTATTATGAATTTCACTGCACACTATGTTGGGGTTTCATGAAATTATGATTGTTTTAGCATGTTTTGTGCTATGAATCTAAGATCTATTGTGAGATTTGATGAAGGGTTCTATTGATGGTTTTACATTGAATTTTCTAGCATGATTACACTCTTGAATTGCATGATTCTACACAAGCACTAAACACCCGCCAAGTATTTGACAAAATGTCCGGTTAATATATTTTGAAGGAATTAAAGGTCCAATGCATGTCTTATAAGTTGAATGACTTTATGATGATGAAAGGAACGTATGTATATGATATTCTCCTATGTAGTGTTGGAAAGTGACCATACCTTACTCGGGGGGTTAAGAGCCCAAATAACCATGTCGAGGGGTTTGTACCTTGATACTAATCAAGGGGTTGTGCCTTGATAACCGGGTTGAGGGGTTAGTAACTCAATCACCAGGGGTGGCAGGGTACGACTATCCACCAACCAATCAAGAGGTTCATACCTTGGTAACCGAGTTGAGGGGTTAGTACCTTAATCACCAGGAGTAATAGGGTAATCAGGGGTTCGTACCTTGGTAACCGGGCTGAGGGGTTAGTTCCTCAATCACCAGGGGTGTTAGGTTGCGATGATCCACCAACCAACCAAAGGGGTTTGTACCTTGGTAACTTATGGGTTCTATAATGATTGTCTCTTCTTACACATGTATTGTATTCTATGTAAGCATGTTTTACTTAATGCATTGATCATACATGTCATATTGTTACTATGCTATCTATTAAGCTATTATGCATTTTGGTTATGATGTCTATCTCTTGTTGCATTGCGTCCTACATACTTAAATGTACTAACGTATACTCTATGCCTACATGATGTTACCATGTAGGAACCGGAGCCCCACTTGATCATCCTCCTCCACGTGGCTAGTACGATCTCTCTCAAAGCTAGTTGGTGAGTCCTCCACTTCGGGGACATTGACTTTAATCTTATGCTATTTATAAAGACTCCAAATTCTTTTTATTTATGTACTTGACTATAAGGGTGAGCCCGGTTGCTTGCTTGTCTTAGCACCCGCTAAGTTCTATGGTTAGAGGTGTTGTTGGACATGTTATATGTAATGCTATGAGCTAAGACTATCTCTTAACTCTTGATGTTTATGATATGAAAGTTATCTCTGAACCCCGTTTATCCCTATTTACTATCTCTTGTTGTATTTTATTGCTTCCGCGACCAAGAATGTGTAATGATATGTTAAGAGGCTTGCTTGGGGTCCCTTCGGGTTTTCCATGCGCCGTGTCACGTCTAGGCCCTAGGCAAATCACGAGAAACAATGAAATCTAATGAACGAGTTCAGCTTTTAGCGCCGTGTCACGTCTAGGCCCTAGGCTTGGATCGTGACAAACTGCCGCAACAACAAAGTTTTCCAATGTGGAAAGTCAAAGAAAATACTCTTCTTATTCCAATTATCACCTCTACTACCATATGATACTTTAGACCTTTTCTTTGGATTCTTTGATAGAGTGTTACCATCCAAATCAGCCACCTGATCAAGTATGTCATTACCAGATAGACTTTTGGTGTTTATTTCTGCTCTTTAGTTCCATCAAATGAATCTTTATCATTTTGTCATCTATGATTACGAGGAAGAAAGTGTCTATGGCGCATATAACACTATTTTTTTCATTTTCTAACCAAACAAAAAGTGTTGTTTTATTACAACATGGACAAGTCAATTTTTCTTTGGTACTCCATCCTGACAAATTTCCATATGCTGAAAAGTCATTAATGGTCCATAACAAAGATGAATGTAACATAAAATTTTGTCTAGATGATGCATCAAACGTCTTCACACCAGTTTTCCACAATTCCTTTAATTCTTCTGTCAAAGGTTGGAGATAAAAATACCAATTGCATCTCTGAGACCTTCAGGACCTGGATTAAGCATTGATAAAATAAAATTCTCTTGCTCCATGCATAACCAAGGTAGTAAATTATAAGGAATCAATGCCACATGCCAAATGCTATGCGGAGTTTTAGAACTTTTAAATGGTTGAAAACCATAATTAGCAAGTCTAAGTCGAACATTACGCGGCTCAGTAGCAAAAGATGGATGAAGTTTATCAAGTGTCTTCCATGCTAATGAATCAGCTGGATGCGCCATTATTCCATCATCAACTCCCTCATCATGATGTCCATCTCATCAAAGAAGATGTTTTTTAAGATATAAATAATTTTTGAAGTCTTGGTTTTAAAGGAAAATAACGCAAAATCCCACATGGTATCTTTTTCCCACATTGGGAGAAAACCTCCACCTTGTCCTCTTTCACCAATGTCTTCAATTCTAACAAGGAGGGATCAAGATCTTGCTTTGCTATCACCTCATCAATCAAGGAAGACTTAGAACCATCAACAACAACAACACCACCATTACCAACCTCTTCCAACCTAACCCCCAATCTAGCCAACTGATGCACCTCCCTAGCCATTTGAGTGAAGACATATTGGAGGCTCTTATGATTGGTGAACACATTAACATGCACCCCATACAAATAGTGACACCAAATCTTTAATGCAAACACAACGATGGCTAACTCAAGATCATGGGTAGGATAATTCTTTTCATGCAGTTTGAGTTGTCTAGAAGCATAGGCTATGACTTTACCATTTTGCATAATACACCACCCAAACCAACCCGGGAAGCATCACAACACACAACTAATCCCTCTAGCCCTTCCTGTAGTGACAATATAGGAGCGGACACAAGCTTATCCTTCAATGTTTGGAAGCACCTTTCACACTCATCGGACCACACAAATTTGGCTTTCTTTTGAGTCAACTTTTTCAATGGTCTAGGAAAATTTCTAATCACATTCGTCTTCTTAGGATCCACCTTAATCCCATCCCCCGACACCACATGTCCTAGGAAGGCAACCTCCCTCAACCAAAATTCATAATTTTCATATTTAGCATATAATTGTTGCTCCTTCAATCTTTGCAACATAACCCTCAAATGAGCCCTATGCTCCTTCTCACCACGAGAATAGATCAAAATATCATTAATGAAGACTATAGTTAGCATATAACTTTTCTTCCCTCAATCTTTGCAACACAATCCTTAAATGAGCCCCATGCTCCTCACCACGAGAATAGATCAAAATATCATTAACGAATACCACAATAAATGAATCAAGGTAGGGTTTAAACACCCTATTCATTAGATCCATGAAGATGGTCGGTGCATTGGTCAACCCAAAAGACATCACAACAAACTCAAAATGCACATATTCTAGTATGGAAGGTCGTCTTAGGAATATCACACTCCCTCACCTTCACTTGATGGTACCCGGACCAAAGATCAATCTTAGAGACTTGGCTAGCCCCTTGCAATTGGTCAAACAAATCATCAATCCTTGGAAGAGGATACCTATTCTTGATGGTGACCCTATTAAGTTGTCGGTAGTCAATGAACATTCTAAGAGACCAATCTTTCTTTTTCATAAACAACACCGGTGCACCCCAAGGGGATTGGCTAGACCTAATAAAATCCTTCTCCAACAAGTCCCTCAATTGCTCCTTTAATTCCTTCAAATCCGACGGGGCCATACGGTAAGGGGGAATAGAAATGGGTTGAGTATCGGGGAGGAGATCTATACCAAAGTCTATTTCCCTTTCGGGAGGAACACCGGGAAGGTCATTCGAAAAGATATCAAGAAACTCATTCACAACCGGAACCCACTCTATGGGAAGGACTTTGGACTCCACATCCCTAACCCTCACAACATGATAAAGGCACCCTTTAGAGATCAACTTATGGGCTTTAATGCAAGAAATGAACCTACCCTTGACCACCACATCATGACTCTTCCACTCAAGGACGGGTTCATTAGGGAATTGAAATTTGACCCTACGAGTTCTACAGTCAATAGAGGCATAGTATGCATGCAACCAATCCATCCCAAGAATGACATCAAAATCAACCATATCCAACTCAACAAGATCACAAGGCAATATTTTATGCAAGATGCAAATAGGATAATTTCTATAGACCTTTCTAGCAACAATAGATGCACCAATAGGAGTAGATACCTCATATGACATGCAATAATTTGGGCTCAACATGGAATATTTTGGCCACAAATGGGGTAACAAAAGAAAGAGTGGCACCCGGATCAATCAATGTATACACATCAAAATCAAAGATTTTCAACATACCGGTGACGACATCGGGC
Organism: Solanum virginianum; assembly: GCA_000787875.1. NCBI lineage: Eukaryota > Viridiplantae > Streptophyta > Magnoliopsida > Solanales > Solanaceae > Solanum > Solanum virginianum. The sequence continues at coordinate 50,145 of DF360553.1, forward strand.
ACCTCATCGATCCCTTGCGTCCCAGGCAAAGCATAAAACCAATTGTGCCTTGGGGCACTATCTCGTCGGCCACCTCTCCCCAAAGGAACCACATTAGCACCTTGTGGACGAACCTCCTTACCCTTGTTGCGATTTCGAGGGCAATCCATCACCTTATGCCCAACCTCCCCACAACCATAACAAGCACTGGTATCCCTCAAGCTTAGGCCACTATGATCTCTACCACATTTTGGACACCCACCATTAGGAACCACACCCCTAACACCTTGGGCCCTTGGAAAATCATTGGCAACCCTCTTATTAGATGCATGAGAAGACCCTTGGCCTTGATGAAACCGGCCACCCTTTTGGAACTTACCATCAAAATGGGCCCTTTTGGCCTCATGACCCCTCCTCTTCCTCAACTTCTCCTCTTCCATTTTTTCAGCATAGGTCATCAAACGGGATAAGTCCATGTCACTAATCAACATGGCGGACCGGCATTCCTCACTTACCAAGTCGGAGACACCCATCACAAATTTGTTCATTCTAGACCTTGAGTCGGCAACCAGGTGGGGAGCATATTAGAGAGTTGAGTAAACTTGAGGGCATACTCCCTCACACTCAAAGATCCTTGTCTCAAATAAATTCCACCAATTTAGCTTCCCTAAGTTCAAGACCAATTAAGGAAAGACACCTTGAACTCTTCCCAAAGCACCATATTGTTGACTCCCTTCTCCTCCTTCCATTGATTAAACCATATTTGGGCCACCCCTTTGAGTTGGTAGGCCGTCAACTCCGTCTTATCTTCTGACCTTACACCCATGAGAGCCAATACCTTGTAGACCTCATCAATGAACTCTTGAGGGTCCTGATCTACCTTTGACCCATAGAATTCCAGGGGATTCATCATCATGAAGTCCCTCACCTGAGAAGCCGGAGAAGGAGCATGAGGGGCTTTGGCCCCTTGGTTGTCTTGGTTAGCCACAACTTGTGCAAGCAAAGTGAGAGCATCCCAGAGCTCTCCATTAGCCAATTGCTCCTCGGGTGTGCAGGCTCTTCTTCCTCTCATGTTAGGCATGATGATGAGTGCAATCCAAGGCCTACCACCTCCTTAGAGAGGCGCATATGGTACAAACCCCTTCATAAGGTTGATGAGGTACAAACCCCCCAATAAGGTTGATAAGATACAAAGCACCCAACAAGATTATCAATGTACAAACCCCTTGACAAGGTTGCACGGGCCTGCCACCTCCCGAGCGAGGCGATCGAGGTATAAACCCCTCAATAAGGTTACCCGAGCCTACAACCCCCCAAGTGAGGCTTGGTCCATCCCCAACACTATAGAAATAATATCATATACATACGTTCTTTTCATCATTATGAAGTTGTTTAACTCATAAAACATGCATTGGACCTTCAATTCCTTAAGAAACCATAACCGGACATTTTATCAAACACTTGGCGGGTATGTAGTGCTAGTGTTGATGAAGATTAGAGATGGAGACTTGAAGCTTGAATGAGAACCTTGAGATCCGGATGCATTTTGAGACTTGAATTTAGGAGTAAAATATTTGGTTAAGTGTTTGAATGAATATTGGGGAATGTTTAGAATGATATGAGGGTGAAATATGCCTAAGTACAGGTATTTTCATGTTTGGGAACACTTAGGCCCAAGACTCAAAAGCCTTGGACCGGACTTGAAAAACTGCCCAAAAATAACACTGTGGCGTGCCCTAGGCGCGTCGCGCCAGGAGCGCGAATGCACACTTGAAATCGCATTTTTGCGATTTTCAAATTTTGCTATGGTTTCTCTTAAATCATGGTTAGACCCATTTACCACTCAATTTGACCCCCTAAACAAGAATATGAAGTCGAATTTTTGATATCACGCACGGATTTTGAGATATATGGAAATTACGATTCCGAGCACTTTTGAGGTACATTTTCGGGCACTTTTTGGGATCATTTTACTCACGAGTTCTTGAATATGCATTACAACACTTTATACATGGACAATGTATTACTTGTGTTTCTCCTAGTCTTGTAAAAGCATAATTCAAAAAATTCTCCACCCCAAGTACATAGGTATTATCAAGCTGATCATTAAAAAGTTGCATCAATTCTTTATTAGGTGCCATAATCTTGAATCATACAAAATACATAAGAATCAAATTAGTAGAACAACAAAAAATTAAATAACTCAAACAAATCATATTCAAATGATGCTTAGATTATCTAATTAATTTTGTTTAGTTCTATCACACATCCTAAACCATTTTGTCCTAAAAGATTACATTGTATTCATTTTTTTTAGAAATCTTATATCCTAAGTTGCTCGAGCTCTCCAAAAAATGTTGTCGCACCTGTGTTGATTCCTTCAAAAACACACTATATTTGGAGGACCTGACATGCACCCGTCGATATTTTTGAAGAGTCCGAGCAACATAGCTTTTATCTCTCTTTTTAATTTTAGAATAAATTTTCATATTCTAGAGATCCCTAGAAACACCCAATATTAGATTAATTTCACAAAAGTTGTCATAAGATACATAACTATTTAGCATCAACATCACTGAGCAGTTAAATGAAGGGACTCAATCACACGTTCCAACTAGCAGCACACATATATATTTATTCTAAGTTCAAGACCAATTAAGGAAAGACACCTTGAACTCTTCCCAAAGCACCATATTGTTGACTCCCAACTAGCAGCACACATATATATTTATTGCTAAGTTCATATAGTTAATATTAAGTATTTGTCTCTATATGATCATATACGACTCTATTTCACATGTCATAATAAAAACTTTCTCTAAGACCTCACACATGAGTCAAATTATATCAAAAAATGCATCAAATAATTTGAAGTAATTCAAGTAGGTCAAAAAAATAGATTTATTGTTCACATGAAATTGATAGTCAAATACAATATCTGGACATAAAATTAGAAGCCACATAAAATCATATAATATTTATTCTCAATATTTTTTAAGAAAATAAATAATATTTCATATCTCTGTTAAACAGCTCATGTAGTATCATACTAATTTTAATGAAGCAATCAGAATGATGCCGTAGCTACAATTCAATACTCAAAAGAGAGCTCTTTCAATAGCAAACATCTTTAATTAGAACAACAACATACCCAGTGAAATCCCACAAGTGGGGTCTGGGGAGGGTAGAATGTGCGCAGACCTTACTACTACCTCATAGAAGTAGAGAGGTTGTTTCCTGGGAACCCTCATCTCAAAACCCATAAGCAGAATTAGAACAATTTGACAAAATAGTCCAAAATCAACCCTACGTTCGCCACACACTTATAAATAAACTCTTAATGTTACTTGACTACTCGTGGATCAGATAGTTGAAGCACATATTTAACAAGTACATTCAATTAAAAATTTATATATTTAACTTCATGTTTTACATTTTGTTATTCAATAGGGTGAGTGCACTTAATATGGTTGAAGTAGAAAAAACTAAAGAAGTTAGCTAACATGTTTTTGATTTAGCGGGTGAATCTAATTCAAGTAGGTCAAAAAATAGATTTATTGTTCACATGAAATTGATAGTGAAATACAATATCTGGACATAAAATTAGAAGCCACATAAAATCATATAATATTTAATCTCAATATTTTTTTTAAAAATAAATAATATTTCATATCTCTGTTAAACAGGTCATGTAGTATCATACTAATTTTAATGAAGCAATCAGAATGATGTCGTAGCTACAATTCAATACTCAAAAGAGAGTTCATTCAATAGCAAACATCTTTAATTAGAACAATTTGACAAAATAGTCCAAAATCAACCCTACGTTCGCCACACACTTATAAATAAACTCTTAATGTTACTTGACTACTCGTGGATCAGATAGTTGAAGCACACATTTAACAAGTACATTCAATTCAAAATTTATATATTTATCTTCATGTTTTAGATTTTGTTATTCAACAGGGTGAGTGCACTTAATATGGTTGAAGTAGAAAAAACTAACGAAGTTAGCTAACATGATTTTTGATTTAGCGGGTGAAATTCAATTCAAGTCGAACTCTAAGTTAGCAAGTGAAGGAAGGAGAATCATAAATTTTTACAAGTTAAAGATCCAAAATCATATAATCAAGACAATTCTAAAAAGAAAACCTGGTTGAAGAACGGCATCTAAGCAAGTATATTAACCTCTATGTATCAAAAACAAAATTTGTAAGGTATTAGCTTTCCTCATCCTATTGCAATTTTTAGGAATATATGGAAGTACATATTCGCTTAGATGTCAAAAAATATGTCACTAACAACATCTTGCTAAAACAAGAAATCCATAAATTCCAGATACGAGATCTAGCCGAAATTTGTTTTACCACATCATATCGGAAACTACTTCTATGAGAGTTAGATAAAATATTTTGAGAAATGTTAACCATAGAATAATCAATGATAGACTCAATTTGCCATCAAAATTATATGACTCAGTGAGGATCTAGGAGTGTTTTTACATTAATACCATTATCTCATACAATCTACCAACACTTGAATGTATGACAATGGTTGATTATAACGTCTTTGAGCTATGAGACAAAAAATAAAGACGCATAGTTACAAAGATATGAGTTCTAGTAGATTGAGGAGCTCCGTTGAGCTGCTATTTCCACTTTTCCTTTATGAGTTCTAGACTCTTAAGATTTCTCTTTTGCATAATTTTCATTTCATTTTACATTTTATATTGTGGATTTGATTTCATTTTATTAATAAAATGGGCTAGCAGCCTGCCCAAAATCAAAGGAGTAGTCACCTTGCATAAGTTAGAAAAAAAGTTCAATAAGCACCATTAAGGTGATAAGAAATACTTATACATGAGACTCCTGAATACTCCATTAGTTAGTTACACCACTAACAACAATACCAACAAGTGAAAAGGGGAAGAACAAAGAAAAAAGATACACCATAGAATCAAATTTATTAATATATGTATAAAATAGAACCTTACCTTGATGGAGACGAACACTTTAATAATGTGTTTCAACAGCAGTTGACAAGAGTCAAACTAACAACAAGTACAGCGAGCGATGAACAATAGCAATTAGCAACAGAAAGCTGGAGTTCTTCTTTTAAAACAAATGTGTTTTGCGACTGCACAATAAATTCTCAATGTTAAGCATACTACTAATTTACTCTTAACTGTATAACAATTAACAAATGAAAATTCAAACTATAGATATTTTTATACATCAGAGGCTAAATGGCTAAGGGCCCTAAACCAACAGTTATCTCCATCTTAATTTAAGAGCTATATAAAAATACATATGTCATCTCTTCCTAATGCATATATGGAGCAGCAAAGCTAACGATTTTTTCTTTGTCAAATAAAGCTACTCAACCTATTATGCCATGAATGAGATGGTGTAAAGTTTGTCGGGCGACAATCTGTTAAACAATTCTGACTCGAAGATAATGTTAACTAAAGAAAAATGCAAATTGTAAACTGATGCTATATGTATAAAAAATGTACAGAAACAAACAATCACTTACTACTATATTGCCCACTGCTGCAGATATTCAGAATATATTTTTTGCAGTTCGTAGGCCATTAGAAAAATCTGAAAATTTGACCATGATTCAATTTATTTGGATTGAAAAGAACAGTAGACATTCTTATGGAATAGAAATTTCTATAGTCAACTGTAAACACACCCAAAAAACTCAAATTCAATTTAAAACATACAGTGAAAATTTCAAATTGGGAAAAATACAAGATAGGGCAAACTTAGGTATTTAACAAAGAAATTCATAATTATAGTAACCATATTTTACCTTAGAAGAAATGAGAACTCGAAAATTGCATCAAATAATATCACTCTTTGCGAGGTCATAACAAGCAGTAAGTAGAGAAAGATTGATGTTTTTGTTTTGCAATCAAATAAAATAGACCCCAGATTACCTTTATATCAATTGAAGTAGAGAGACGTGTGTATGTCAATCTACTAATTCTTCTCTAACAAATCTAACAAATTTGAGAGAGACCCACAATTTTGCATCTCTGCATTGATGATTTTACTCCAACTGAAAAGAGAAAAGCTTGATGTGTGCAAATTTTCAGCAAACTTGCTGATTTTTCTCAACTGCAATGGTAATGGTTTTTGCTGAACTTTCTGAGTCTCACAGAGAAGAGTAGAATAGAAAATTTAGTACATATCGTGGTATATTTTCTTTCAAGTTTTGGAGGGGTACGTTGGTGGATGACATGTATAGTTGAAAGAGGAAAATGATTTAGTATTAGGAAAATAAAGAGGGAAAATTAAATATATATGTAATTAGAGACTTATCATTAACAACCAAATTTATTTTTTTAGCATCCGGAAATTTATTCCATCGTTAATGGTATATTGAAATTTAATTTTTAATGACGGAAAAAATTTTGTGTCGCTATAAATACACTTTTAACGATCAAATTTAATCTCTTCGTAAAGAATCGATCGTTAAAAATACAATTTCTTGTAGTGATTAGTTAATAGTATAGTACTTATATAATAGCAAACAAAAACGTGACAATTAGAACTCTTTTATGCTTAGCATATCTAATATTGAAATGACCATTAGCGATGAAAGATTTGGTCGTTAAAATTGATGTTGTAACATACATATTAACGAAAGAAAATTTGGTCAATAAAAATAATTCTGGTGGTTAGATGTTAGTTGATGCAAAAAAAATTTAATGACCGGATTGACTAATTAAGTAAGGAAAATCTGGTCGCTATTAAAGGACATATAGTGATGGGATCTTATGTTGCCGTTAAAAGTACTTTTAACGACGGGCTAGAAAGTCGTTGTTAAGCTTTTAATGTTGGATACTTTAACGACGGGTGACAATTGGATTTATTCCCATCGTTAATGATCTTTAGCGACCGAATTTGAAATTTTAACAACCAAATATCCCCTTGTTAAAGGTCTTTTTTCTTATAGTGAATATCTCATAGCTCACTATCTTTAGCCATGAGAAAATCATGAATACAAGTCTTCCACCAACTATAAAATTTCCAACTAAAGCAAGGAGGTCTGGTAGATGACTGACCCTCTTCAAGATTTAGTGGAGCTGCCATTTTTCTTCAAGATCCTCTCTAGATGTTAACCTTTTAAAGAGTCTAAGCTATGATACCAATTGATGGAAATGCGGGCTTCTACCAAGTGCAGGGGACCAGGTCCCTAGTGAGAACAACAGTGAACAAAAACAGATAAAATAGTAAGGGTAACAAAGTAAAACAAGACAAGCTATTTTATATGGAAACCTCCTTGCTCAAGGGAGTAAAACCACGTCATGTACTCAAAGTATTTCAGCCCAACTCCATTGAACGTTAAGGGAGTAAAGCTTTGACTTACAACCTCTTGCAACCAAGGAACCAAACTCTAGATCCATCCCTCTCACTGTGATAACTCTACCACAGGTACGAGCCAAGTAAGTAGCTACTCCACTACCTAATAAATCAACTAACTCTAGCCAACTTAGACTTCAACACTCTCCATAGCTAACTCTAATAGTGAAGAGCAAAAAGCTTGTTTTAAGTATCAGATCCCTTTATAGATTAGGGATGGATTCACAAGATGCAAGCACAATTTTAGCCCAACGAAGTACACAAAGTAAATAAATAACTCTTGATTTTTCCTTCTAAGTGTACTACATGAGAGCCTCACCAAGAACACCCACTCAATGTATGTAGAAACTCTCTCTTTTTGTTGTTGATTTCTCTTCAAGAAAGGCTGGGTATATATACCCAACATCATTACCATTTGGAGCAATTTCATTAGTTAGATAATTTCTGCATAGCAGGCTGATGCCCACTAGACAAATAATAAACTTACAAATGCACAGTATACTATTTTTCGGGTGTCGCTTTCAGGATCTCAGCACACACAAGACTAGGTCCCTCATTTATTCCCTATTCCTATCATTTGTTAAATCATCAAAATATCATAACATCATTCCTCAAATTTTCTTTCAAATTTTTCAACTCTGCTGGGGCTATTCGACATGGCAGTATAGAAATAGGTTGAGTGTTGGGTAAAAGATCAATGCCAAAGTCAATTTTCTTTTTGGGAGGATTACCAAGCAAGTCATTCGAAAACTAATTAACTACATGAATCGAATTGAGGTAGGACTTTCGGACTCAATATCCCTAACTTGAACAATATGATAGATGCACCGCTTAGAAATCATCTTCATAGCTTTTACATATGCAATGAACTTACCATTGAAAACTGAATTAGCTCTCTTCTATTTAAGAATAACTTCATTAGGAACTTGGAATTTGACCTATGAGTTCTACAATCAATAGAAGAGTATGATGCATGCAACCAATCCATACAAAGAATAACATCGACATCGATCGTGTCAAGTTTAACAAGATCACATGGAAAGATTCTATGAAAGATCGACATGGGACAATTTCTATAAACTTTCAAGGCCAAAATCGACTCACCGACCGCAGTATAGACTGAATATGGTTTTAACAAAATTTCGGGAGACACATTAAACTTTATGGGAAAGTAAGAAGTTAGAAAGGACATATTTACACCTGGGTCAAGCAAAGCATACACATCAAGATCAAAGACTCTTAACATACCCGTAACCATATCAGGAGACTCCTCCACCTTTTGCGTAGCATGTAAAGTTTAGAATTAATTATCAAATGGACCACCTTCTTGAGCTTGGTCTCCTTGTTGCACTTGAGGACACCCTTCTCTCCATTTTTGAGCAACACTAGGACTCTCAAAGATTTCGTGCCCCATTTTTCCACAATCAAAACAAGCATGCATACCTCTTAAGCAATCACCAACATGACTCTTTCCACACCTTGAGCATCTAGGAGAATTAGCCCCACTAGCCTTAGTATCATCAACTTGAGCCTTAGGGGTAGGCATCCTATCCCTATCAAACCTTTGAGGAGCACCTTGGATGTCACTTGGCCCTGTTGGAAACGCACTACAACATTTTAGGCCTACGACCATACTAAATCTGGACAACGCTTGAAAAATGTTGCCTAAAATATTTTTGGCTACATTTTTAAAACTTAACTCAAGTTTTTTAGTTTTGGGCTTCACTAATATTGACAGCACTTGTAAAGTGTACTCTTTAATAGTTCAGGCTATACTTTATAAATGTTGTTAAATTGTGATATTACGGGCAACACTTATTTATACATACAGCCACATTTTAAAGTGTGCTATTTTTATAATTGTATAACAACACATTACAAGTGTTGCCTTAAAGTTTTCACTAAAAAATTTTATATTCCCTCCAATATATTTCACTCTCCCACCAATTTATAATTGACCAAATATATAGGTCATAAAAATTGAAAAAGAGCTCTAAAACCGCTCAAGTTCATCAGTGCTCCAACTATTCTCGAAGATTCATATGCCCCAAGCATTTTTACGCTCTAATCTCTCTAAGCATTCATTACAAGTATTCTTGTGTAGCAGTTTATGTTCACTCAAGCGCAAACTCATTCTTGAATCATATGCTCCAAGTGCAGTAGTTGATTCATAAATCCCTTGAATCTTGTGCGCCTAAAATGGATTGAAATCTCTCATGCCCTAATTTTCCAGGTTCTAAAATTAACACTCTCATAAATCCCTTGAATCTTGTGCGCCTAAAATGGATTGAAATCTCTCATGCCCTAATTTTCCAGGATCTAAAATTATTTTACCTAATTTGAAAGATTTTGTGCTTTCATGCTTCATGCCCTAATTTTATTCACTGTTAAAATTTCTCAGAAAAATATTTCAGTATTTGTTGTTAATGCTTTTAATACATTCTACTCTCTTATATAAAATTTAGGTTACTGATCAGTTTGAAGTTGGTTAACATGGTCTTTGCTTTCAGTTGTTAAACTGGTGCAGTATTTGTTTTTGATATGTCAAGTGTAGAAAACTGGATTTTCAGAATTTTATGTATATTTGACTATAGTTAGGCTTAATTGATTCTGATATGAGCAAGTATCAATAACATTCTGCTTTGTCAAGTCTTTATTGAGATATCCTAAGGCTTTCTTGTTTATTTATTTATTTATTTTGCGATAGGAAGTCAGTTTGCTACACGTTTAGTGTTCAAATTTTCAGATCTTCTTAGTTCACTACTAATTAGTTCTCTTGGTTTGTTTACTAATAATATTGATTGTTAATCTTGGTTATATATTGTGACTATTAGGAGCCAAACCTATTGAATTTTTAGCCTTCTTTGTTATTTCTTGATTTGTTTACCAAGAATATCAATTGTTAGTCTTGATTATATGTTGTGACTGTTAGGAACCAAACCTATTGAATTTTTAGTCGTTTCTCCCGAGGGCTTGTTATCCATACAGTTTCAAATAATTGTTGAAACTTAAAAACAAGGTAGATTACTTGTTACAATATTTCAAATCACTGATATTTTGTTTGTGCATATAAGTTAAATTCTTAGTTGAAAAATACCTCGTCAATATTGACTATGAGAGGTAATCTAGTTGAAATGAAGGCAGTATATACTTTATGTGGTAACTAGTTTAACATTCAAATCAGGTACAACTGAGTTCCTCGGTATTTGATGGTTAATTTGTGCATTTCTACCATTATCAATANATAGTCCTGACTCTTAAGAATTGTTGTGGACAGTATGACAGCTCTGTAGTCTTTCCAGGTAAGAGCTTGTTTTTGTCTCATGCTAAATGTTTTCAATCTCTAAGCTTTTCTACTAATGTTTTTGAGATGTTCCCCAGATCTGATTATGGACGTCAAGCTTTGTTAGTTCTGGTTCATTTTCCCGAGGTAATATGCTCTAATTCTGAATCAATCTAATAAGAAGTTGAAGTATATTAAAGCTTCATGTGTGAGTGTTACTGGCTAATGCAGTTACTCTAGCAATCCTTGTTCTTTATAGCTTATTATTTATTGATTCAATTTTAAACTATAGCAGCAGAGTTTTCCCTTGTTCCCTATGTTGATATTTGACTATCTCAGCTATTTTATTTCCATGGTTTGAAATTTCTTTTGTATCATGTAGGCTCTTTCAGCTTTAATTGAGATAATACACTTTGTTAAGTAATTAAATCCAGTTTCCCCAAATATGATTCTCTAGAATTAATGTTACAGCAATTTCACTTCAAGAATATATGGAATTGATTCTACTTTATGTTGATTACATTGAATTTTTGATATCTTTGCATAATGTCTATTAACTTTTTGATTTTAAGAGCTCCACCTCTGAACCTTGCAATCTTTCACTCTACGACTGAAATTCTTAAGGTCATTGTTTCAGACTCAAGTGCATCTTTTCTGGGTTCTTGGACTGGACATGCTAAAGAACTTCATAGAGTCTCTCTCTAATTTATAATTGGTCAAAAATATAGCTCATAAAACATAAAAAAGAGCTCCAAGCTCCGAGCCACTCAAATTTAGCTCATCAGTTGAAGTCTTTCGGGTGAAGGCTGAACTTGCACGACCAACCTCCCTACCTTTCCCTATTGCTATCTCTACTTAATAGTTCTCTTTGTGGCCTAATTTAATTGAAAGAGCATTTCAGTACAGTAATTGAATGAAATGTCTCAATAGATGCAGTTCCAAATCTCAGAAGCCCAACTGAATTTCCCAATTTCAATTTAGTTTGTTGTACAAGGTTAACACCAAAGCCAGCAGTTATTAATGAAGGGTTTGAACCTAGTTGCACCTATAGTAGCTTTTATATTTGTATCCTAGTGATTGCAAGTATAATATGATTACAAGTTTTGTTGGTTCTAGGCTGTGTTAGATCTGTTCACAATTTCTAGCATTTCCTTGCTTGTCTTAATATGGTCAATTTTAGTGTTAAGGCATTCCAAATTTTCGTTAGTTGCAGGCAATATTATTTAGAGTGTACGCAGGGATCGTTGGGAAAGCATTTTGAAAAGCTTGTTCAGTGTGATGCTCGTCTTAACTTCCTGTGCCTAAATAACTTGTTATACCTAAAACTGTCATAAAATTTACTGGTTAGAATCTGGTTGGTTGGACATTTTACTTCATTTATGCTGCTTATGTAAAATGTCATCATCCTATAGATGTATGTGCAGACAGTAAGTGGTTGTTTATTTTTACCTTTTTAATTTGGTAAGTGACAGTATGTAGTTGTTATGCGACATAATATATTCACTTGTGAATATCTTCACTAAACTCATTTGTTTCTCGTATACTTTCAGTTAGACATACTTAAGTTGCTCTTGAAGGCACGTGGATTTGTTGAAAAATATGTCAAAAAGGTAAATACTCTCTGAAACTAATCTTATCGTCATAGTTGTACCTAAAGGCTTGCTCATACTTCCTGGATTCTATCTCTGGTAACTCTTTTGTTATAGTTCTAAAACGACTATTGATAATTGGTTTGGACCTCCAGGTGTCACAATGCAGACTGCAAAGGATTTCTCGTTATCCATTTATTTACTTTTAGACATGTTGTATACTTGATTACACGCGTTAATTGCTCTTTAAAAATGATTACTTTGATGAGTAATTATCGGGGTCTTAAGATATTACTTCCAATACATCTGTATCCTAGAGAATTATCAAGTACTTGATGATTGTTAATATGTGGAAGGATCAAGGCAAGTCTATTTGGTAGCTCTATCGATGCTTCTTTCCTTTGTCTGAACTGTTTTTTTTTGTACCTCGTGAATTTCTGTAATGTAAGAAAATGGTCTTCTAATATGCACCACTCATCCTCATTAACGCGAAACATTTTCTAGAGAAAAATAATGTATACACTATTCTGTATGACTGTCAACCTGCTGTTAATAAAGGGGAAGCTTTACCAAAGATGCAAACTTCACTACATTCTTCCTCTTAAGTGAAGGCAGATTATTGAGCCCAGCTTGATATGCATTTATATGTAAACAATTGGATTATCATCTTTCAGTCTGTGCCTTGTTTGTGTATAATGTGTAAACTTGTGTGCAAACTTTATCTCTTGTTTATATACAATGATGTTTATGAAAGAAAGTCAATTTAATAAAACTTATGACCACGTTCTTAATTGTAACGAACGCTTAGATTGCACATATAAGCTGTATATAAGAAAATGTATGTACCTTTCACAAATTTAGGAGCCACACTTTAAAAGTGTGGCTTAAAAGAATAAAAACAACAATTTGTAAGTGTAGTTTTAGGATGTGAAAGTGTTGCTAAATGGTGTTTGACAAGCGTAGTCTTTGTTATTTAATAGGCTACAATTTTTAAGTGTTGCATGTAAGGTGACATTTAAAAAGTGTAGCTTTAGATCAAAGGTTGCGCTTCATTTGTCCACCCCCTTGAAAGTGTTGCCTAAAGTCCAAAAGTGTAACCTTTGATCAAAGGCCACACTTTTTGATAGTTTAGACCACACTTTTTGGGGGTGGTTGAAAGCCTAAAATGTTATAGTGACGGCCACCATTAGACTTAGCATGTGAAAACAAGCTTTCTTGGACTCCCTCATCTTTATCTTTTGAAGCTTCTCACTCTCTATTTGCTCAACATGAGCCATGAACTGAGAAATATTCATTTCCTTGATAAGCATTGCGGTCTTGCACTCCATCTTCACCAAATGGAATACTCCCAAAACAAACTTGTTCTTACAGGCCCTGGGGTCAGCCACCAAAGAGGGAGCATACGTAGACAACTTTATAAATTTGAGGGCACACTTCCTCACACTCATACCACCTTGCTTGAGGTTCATTAACTCTATCACTTTAGATTCCCTTAGTTCAAGTAGGAAGAAACGATAAAGAAAAGCGGCCTTGAAAACCTCCTAACCATAGAATCCTTATCATTCCTTTTAGAGTTCTATTGTGTGAACCAAACTTGAGCAACCGCTTTGAGTTGGTAAGCCGCCAACTTCGCCTTTTCTTTAGAAGATATACCCATAATCTCCACCACTTTGTAGACCTCATCAATAAACTCTTGTGGATCTTCATCCACCCTTGAACCATAGAACTCCGAAAGGTTTATTCTCGCAAAATCTTTCACCCTAGAAACTGGAATAGGAGTCTTTGGAGAAGCAACAACTTGGGTCAATATAGTGATCATGGCCCTAAACTCCTCATTTGTCACTTAGTTGGCTAGAGGGTCTTGAGGAACTTGAGGAGTCGGAGGAGCTTGGTCCTCATTAGCATTAACTCCTTTTGGCAATGGTGTATGATGTCATGGAGGCATTCTCTGAAAATTTTCAAAGGACAAGTGTTAGAGGAGAGAGTCTTAAGTCATAACTTTAAGGCACCACATAGATCACACAAGAAGTGCAGATTTCCTATACGTCTCATAGCCTCTCATTCATGGATGTGGCATGTTCACACCTATGAAAAAAACTCTACTAGACACGACATGTTGGACTCCCTAGGATGCTTTCAAACCTTGTGTTCTAATACCAAGTTTATGTTACAACCCAAACCTACGACCTAATCATAACATGGTGAATGTGGAATCCGAAAGCGCCCCCTCCAAGCCTCTTATTCATATCATAAGCATATATAAGGTAAATAATCAATTTAAAAAGTAAGCAAGCGGAAACAAAGTCTTGTACAAGCAACAATATAGGAGTCAAGTTTCCCTTTAGAGGGAAATTACATCATCAGAATGCCTCTACGTTATAGATCTTGGCGGGGTCTAGAAAATGCTATTGACTCATCCTTAAGATAAAATGAAATCATAAAAGTCTCAACATATCAAACATAAGCATGAGTAAGGCATGTCCCGGAAGCATGGAAACTCACCAAATCTTCACTAGAGAACTGTCACGCCCCAAATCCCGTTAAGGCAGACCGGCACCCGTTGCCGATAAAGCTCGGGAGAACCAACCTATATTTATGCGTTATCTATATATTTTATAAGAGATCTCTACGTTCAACATGCCTTTATGGAAGAAAACAGTAATAACAAGCCCAAAATGAAATGCAAACGACTAGGCCGTTGGGGCCTTATTCTCTAAAGTACAAACCATAACCACACTTTAATTTACATAGTCTACAAAGCCTCTACATAAGGAACAAATCAGATAA
>DF360552.1:6005-17653 GCA_000787875.1 Solanum virginianum
TTTTTTTTTTTAAAAATTTTTTGGCCCCCCCCCCCCCCCAAAAAAAAAAAAACCACATATTCATGCTTTAACTTTTGTATTTTATGTACAGATTTCTTAATGTTATCAAGCAATTTTTGTGCTTGTCATTGTTGAAGAACAGTGCACTATCTGTGATGACGATCTTTCAACTTCTTTGTTCAATATTCAAGAACTTATTATCAAAATATAGATCTGGGTTGAAATCAGAAATTGGAATCTTCTTCCCCATGCTCATCTTACGTGTGCTGGAGAATGTACTTCAGCCTAGTTTTTTGCAGAAGATGACTGTTTTGGGTTTGCTGGAGGACATATCTAAGGATCCCCAGGTTATTATCGATGTATTTGTAAACTATGATTGTGATGTTGATGCTCCTAACATATTTGAAAGGTATTTTCTGTCAATTCTATATTTCTACTAATGGTTTATTTAGATCATATTCAGTAATGGTTTAGTTCACCAGTCATAACTACTGTTGCATTCAATTTTCAAGCTTCTTAGTTGATTTTAGTAATCACCGCATAAAGCCAAACTCATGGTTCTCGAGTATGTTTTTGGTTACAGTAAAATGTTTCTCCTTTGTTGTGAGGTATGTACTGGAAGATCATCTCTGAGTCTTGTTGTTCTCATGTACATGAATAGTGTTAATTTCATTATGTATTGTGTGCTGGATATAGAAAAATCACTTTCCATATTAAGTTCAGACCATTTGTGGATACTGGATAGTGTTGGCTGTAATGGGATGCAAAGGAGAATGGGACACACCTTTAGATCTATGGGTAATATTCAGTGCATACATGTCATATGTACCTAGCTTGTTACAAATGTAATTAATACGAGGATCGGTGAAGAGCTTGGTGAGACATCTGCAAGTTGATCACTCGACTAAACAAAGTCGACAATCAATCTCAGTGTGCTTAGTCTTCTCATGAAATACTGGATTTGATACACAATGTCGATAGAACACAGTGTGATAAGTTCTTGCATTACAGTGTTAAACTTCCCAAACCAAATTCAGAAAACTGATTCTTACCAGTGTGACTTACACAAACGACATACAAGGCTACCAAACTCCCCCTGAGCAACAAAATCAGATGGTTGCTCCATATAGATTTCTTCCTCGAGATGATCACGAAGAAAAGGAAGACTGATTCATACCATAGAGTGACTTACACAAATGAGACACAAGGCTACCAAATAACATTCAAGACTACCAAACTCCCCTTGAGCAACAAAACAGGTGGTTGCTCCGTATAAATTTCTTCCTTGAGATGATCACGGAGAAAAGCATTCTGAATGCTCAACTGATCAAAAGGTCAGTGGAGAATGACAATATGGATCATCTCAAAATTGCTCTAAGAAAGTCCCTTTAAAACTGGTTAGAACTTGCTCATGCGCCGAATTATTAAATTTGATGGCTGAAAGTGGTCATAAATTGAGAACTAATATTATATGGATAGGGTTAGAATGATGACACGACCCTACTGAGAAAGAGAATTATATGGTCAAAGTCGAAATGACGGCACAACGCTACTAAAATGTAAAATTATATGGGTAGGGTCAGAATGATGGCACGACTCTACGCAAATTAGATTTGATGAGTCACCGAAAAGACGCATGGAACTACGCAAAATTAAATCTGAGTCACCAAAAAGACACACAGTGCTATGCAACTCAAATATGAGAAAGTAGTTCGAAAAATTCACGGTACTACAAATAGGAGAAGTAGTCCGGAGAGATGCATGGTGCTACACAAATCAAACATGAGAAAGTAATCACCGAAAAGATGACAAGGTGCTACACAAATTAGATATTAAAAAGTAGTCATCGGAGTGATAGCACAATGCTACACAAAAACGGACAGATGTGGGGTTGACACAAAACAGCTCTAGAAAGTCACTGAAAATTGATGCACAGTGACTTGTTTGACCGAGTTTTCCCTTGAATATGAGAATCATACATATATCATTGACCCTACTTTTGTTAACATAATTGGCCAGACGGACAACATATATGGGTCATAGCCGCCCGCCGGTAGCGGAAGCTCTTTGATTTTCTACCAGGACCGTAGAAGCTCTTATACCATGTGGGTAATATTTGAGAGAAAAAAATTTACCGAGAAGTACAGTGAAAAAATTCAATAAGTTAAGAAGAGTTTTCTTGTGCCAGGGAAATAAATAGAAGCTTGGATATAATCTTTTTAAATAGGATGTAGTGACACTTAGTAAAATTCAGGGCGGTCTGGGTATAAAGAGGTTGAGTACACAGAATGCCATCTTGTTAAAGAAGTGGCTGTGGAGTTTCTGTAGTGAAGACTTGGCTTTGTGGAGGAGATTCATAGCTCAAAAATATGGTCTCCAAAACAATTGGATCACTGCAGAAGCAAATGGTACCTTTGGATGCTCTGTCTGGAAGACAGAAGATTGTGGCCGTCATTCATCCCCAATCTATCCTTTAAGATTGGTGATGGGGTGAAAATAAGTTTTTGGAATGAAATATGGTTAAGGGAAGAGAATTTGAAGAGCATGTTCCCAGATCTTTATATTTTGACCGTGCAACAGACAGCTAATGTGGCTCAAGTTTGGAGCCCTCAAGGTTGGAATTTGATTTTTAGGAGGGCTTTAAATGGCTGGGAGATTGGTAGAGTAGCAGAACTACTACAGGCACTAAATGCATTTCCAGGTGTCACTGAAGGCCCTGATACTCCAATCTGGAAAATGCACAAGAAAGGGACTTTCTCTGTGAAGTCTTGTTACTGGAGCTTAAATTCTAATCGGACATTGGAAAGGGAATGGCCTTGGAAACTGATTTGGGAAATCAAGAGTCCTCACAAGGTTTCAGGCTTTACTTGGTTGGCAATTAGGGAACCATGTTTAACCCATGAAGTGTTACAAAAAAGAGGTATACAGATCTGTTCAAGGTGTTACGTGTGTGGAGAAGGGGCAGAAGTTAACAGTCACCTATTCTTACACTGTAGAATGGCTGTAAATCTGTGGGACGTGTTCTTGTGTATACTTGGAGTTAGCTGGGTAATGCCCAGGACTACTTTAGACATGCTGAAACAATGGGAAGGTGTGGGCAGAAGAAGAAGATCCAAAGAGGATTGGTGGAAATGCATCTCAGCTTGCATTTGGTGGACAATATGGAAGGAAAGAAATGAAAGATCACATGATGGAAAACCCAGCAACATTCAGAAAATCAAGATGAATAGTTTGAGTATGTTGTGTTTTTGGTGTAAACAGGATTTGGTGGGGGAGGTAGGGAGTTTAGTGGATTTTATAGCTCAATTGTAAAGTTTTGCTTAGTTTTGGCTTTTGAAATTTCCCCCCGGGAGCTGTAAATCCTACCTCATCAGTTTTTTCTGATGAGTTTGATGTGAATATAAAGTTACCTTTATCAAAAAAAAATATTCGAGAAAAAATGCCGCGGAAGCTCTTTGATTTTCTACCAGGACCATATAAGCTCTGATACCATGTGAGAAATATTAGAGAAGAATATTATTGAATTGCTGTATCTACATTATTACATTGAGACCCTATTTATAGATACTATATTATACTCTTTTTCCAACTAGGATACTATAATACAATCCTTTTCCAAGTAGGATTCTATGTACTATTGTTATTCTGATTCCTATTCTAAGTAGGATTGTATTTACCTGTTCCTATTCTAACTAGATCATACTGCAAAATACTGAAATTTAAAAAATTGATTCATACCGAGCTAATTTGATCTGGTAATTGTATAGTACTTTTAGATACCAAAAACTGAAGTTACTGTACTAAATTTTAAAATACTGTTCCTCAATTTTAAAAAAAAATACCATACCATGGCCACCCCTAATCTCGCAAGATGTGACTTCTTAGAAGGAACAATTGAAGACTAAACAAAGAGGTTTTTGGGAGGGTGAAGGGTAAAATAAGGGAGCTAATTGCCCTGAGTTTGAGGAATTAGAGAGTTAGAAGTGGAAGAAAAAATGGAGAATACACAGAGAGAGAGAGTGCAGTTATTGATAACCCAGGAAACTCAATTGTGGCAAAACCGTGGCTGCTATGGTTGAAGGAGGGGAGGAGTGGATGAGAGTTATAATAATTCTCTTCCTTCTGGTCTGCGCATGCGCCACCTTTTCCTCGCTTGAATGAAGAAATGCAAAACCTCTCTTTTTTAGTATATACTCAAATACAAGATTCTTTCACTGGTAGCAATTGTTAATAAGAGAGGGATTATATAGTCCATGGAAGTTGTGGAAGAGGTTAGTGCGAGGGAGGATGAGATGCCGAAGGGCTATTGTGGATTTTCTTGAGAGGCTGTATGGAGGGAAGTGGGTTTGTGGTCCTCTTTGAGGGATGAAGTTGTCTAAATCTGGAAGGGTATGAGGGAATTTTTGAAAGCGAGTGTTTCTTGGATCCTCCAAAACTAATACATTTTTGGAGGATTAAACATGGGTGAGGCATCATTTTTGAATAACCCAAGCAACATAGATTGAATAGGAGATTTGGGTGTAAGAGGTGAGGTAGGTGGTGTACTTACATTTTTTGACGAAGTGATATTAATAAGGCATCAAGAAGATGCAGAAATTACATGTCGTGGCATTAGAGCTTACAAAAAATCACTGTCTGACTGTACATTCTATCTAAGCCAGACCAGTGAGCCATTAAGTCCTGAAATTGCTCTGCATTCACAGCAGGGTACATATACCTTGCGTTCAAAGTACCTAAAGAAGTTGACTCCCCATCAAACATCTTCTTTTCCTTTCTAACCAGATGCACCAAAATATACAAGTAGGGATTAATGTCCAGATCTTTTGGTAGGAATTTACCCTTCATTTTGGTTGGAATTTTCTATGACATAACACCGCCTCATTTCAACGATCACTCTATTCTTCCATAACAACAAACCTAGATTTTGAATTGTTTGCATCTTGACAACCACAATCCTGCCTAATTTCAATTGTCACCTCAGCGTCACTCTTCTTATGTTTGCTAAACTTGTGGTGCATATATTCAGTCGTACTTCTCCTTGTCCTAAAACTCTTACTCTCTAGAGTGCTTCTCCATAGTTAAAACTTTTGGTTGACATCCTTATTGCTTTCGTCAATTGGCCTAATATCTTCAGCAATAGCCAATACCATGAGACCTCATCTTATATTTCGAGATGCTCACCATGGCAACTTAGAATCGTTGGACACTTTCACTTGTATTTCCTCTTTCCTTTATCTGGAAATCTTAGGTTCTTTTTAAAACTGAGGCTTTTGTGTCCTTTTGCTGCCTGTAAGCTGTTACAATTAAGAAAATACTTATCAAAAATATGGATTAGTGCCTCATGTGCAGGCAGGGTATTTTAACTTATTTCTGTATTATTCTTTGGTTAGGGATTTTATCTGTTAAGAGCATATTTTTTTAAAAAAAAAAAGCACTCTAATTTATTATTTGTCCCTGTTGCAGAGAGAAGTCTAATTGTTAAATGGAGACAGATTGAGGGGCTGACCTATTATTGATCTAGTTTCAGATTGTGCATCTCTGGCCCTGGGATTTCTCGATTACAGAAAATAGTGTTGATGGTTAGAGTGTTAGGTGTATAAGTTCGTAAGTTATATATTGTCCCACTTTAACGGAATATCATATGTATTGTGTTTGACACCTATAATAGGCATTTCCTTATCAAATCATCAATACATCTCTCATATTTCTCTGTCAAAGATCAGCTATAGGATGATTATCTTACTCTCACATAGTTCAATAAGGAATGAACTCAACCAGTGAGATCAAGAGTAAGATTGTATCCTTAGCTCATTGGCGTTTTTGAACAAATTACTGTGATATTGTTGGTATGGCTAGAGCTTGCAAATACAACCTTTATAAGTGGAAGCCTGCCTCCTTATACTTGCTTGGCTACATAGTCTCAATCTTCAGTTTTCTCTTTTGCATCAATACGCGTGCATGCCTTTTCTCTTTTGCAGCAATACACATGTATATTGATATCATCTAAATTGAATTAAAACAGCTTTAATTCCATCAGATATTTGCAGGACTGTTAATGGTCTTCTTAAAACTGCACTTGGTCCGCCTCCTGGTTCCACTACTACGCTGTCCCCAGTCCAAGATATTACATTTCGTTCTGAATCTGTGAAATGCTTAGTCACAATTATAAAGTCAATGGGGATGTGGATGGACCAACAACTGAAGGTAGGGGATCCCAATCAAGATAAAGTGTCTGATCATGAAGTGTCAGAAGCGGCTACTGGTGTCGGCGAAGAGGGTAATATAGACTATGAGCTGCATCCGGAAGCGAATTCTGAATTTTCTGGTGCTGCTGCCTTGGAGCAGCGTCGTGCTCATAAATTAGAAATACAGGTTTATCATCTCGCATTAGCACATTCCCTTATCTTCTTATCTTCATTTGCTGCTTTCATTCACTTCGTGTTACTTGAGGTGTATGGTTAAGGTCTGACAACTCTAAATGGATCAAATGCAGAAAGGCATTTCACTGTTCAACAGAAAGCCTTCAAAGGGTATTGATTTCTTAATGAGCACCAAAAAGATTGGCAATTCCCCAGAAGAAGTAGCTTCTTTTCTGAAAAATACAACTGGATTGAATCCGACCATCATTGGTGATTATTTGGGTGAAAGAGATGAGTTCCATCTGAAAGTTATGCATGCATATGTCGATTCTTTTAATTTTGAAGGTATGGACTTTGGTGAATCAATCAGATATTTCCTTCGAGGGTTCAGATTACCTGGTGAAGCTCAGAAGATTGACCGTATAATGGAGAAGTTTGCGGAGCGCTATTGTAAATGCAATCCTAACTCTTTTACCAGCGCAGATACAGCTTATGTGCTTGCTTACTCTGTGATAATGCTCAATACAGATGCACATAATAGCATGGTGAAAGATAAGGTACCCTGGGATTGTCTCTGAAGTTATTTTCTCGTAGTTGTATGATTCACTGCATGTATTCTTAAATTCTACCATTGTTGTCTATTACTAAAATTCATTTATGAAAACGACTTTTTTTTTTCCTGAAACCTTCTATGTTCATTCATTTCTTACACTTGGGGGGGGGGGGTAGCAGGAACAGTAGCATAGGGATTATTTCTTGTTAGATGTTTAGTTTGATATGTTACATATTAGTAATGTGTAATTTAAAATGTATTATACTTTTTAAATAGTACAGTTTTTTTTCTTGTATAGGAAACAACTTTGTACTATAGACCAACACTTCGATAGTACTGAAAAACTCCTTTATATAGAAAAAGTAAAACAGATGGTTAAGAAAGTAAGCAATCCTAACAAAAGGCTAAAACTTCTAGGATTTGATTCTGCATATATAGGGGAACTCTTATGTACACCAGAAATAAGGAAGCAAAATACAATCTTTTAATCTTCTGCAAGGTGCTACTTCTGTCCTCAAAACATCTGCAGTTCTTGCTTTCCCAATGGTCCATTAAATGCAGGCTGGAATTGCCTCCAGTAGCTTCTATCCCTTGTCCCAATCCCTTCTTCCCAGCTAGAAAGAGTGTCAGCCATCTTCCTAGGCATTGTCCAGTGTATTTCTCTGAGATTGATGAAAATCTTCCATAGTTGGTCAGTGATTCCGCAGCGTAAATACAAGTGACCAACTCTCAGCTGCTTCCCCACAGAAGCAACAGTGTGCAACTAGAATGATACATCTCTTTCTCAGGTTCTCATCTGATCCTTTGCTAGCAACCATGTAAACCATGCTACCTTATGAGGTATCTTTGTTTTCCAGATTTGTTTCCATGGTCAGTTGGAGTTCTGTGGTACAGTCATGTGATGATGTTATATCCCGCACTCACTTTCTAATGCACCTTACTATGCCTAGTCCACCACAAATGTCCATCCCATCCTTCAGCCATTAGAATGTTTCCAGATGTATAAAGGGACCGACTATCTAGGGATTCCCAGTCATTCGAACTTCTCCTAAAAATCAAATCCCAGCCTTGTGAAGACCACATTTCAGCCACAGTTTTGTTTTGATGTTGAGCTAAATCAAACATGTCCGAGAATCTCTCTTCCAGACTTCTGTTGCGTAACCATCTGTCCTTCCAGAAATGTTTTGTTGCCACTATAAACTCTTGATGACATTGTTGCACTTTTTAAAAGGCCACCAAACTCTAATAGATCTCCAATCAGTTACACCATAGGGATTCTGGTCCTCCTTGGTAGGCCAAAAATCCATCTCCCCATACTTCACTTGGATCACATTACTTTGTAGTATTGTGATTCCCGGGCATACCTCCACAACCATTTCAGTTTTAAGGCTTACTTTGATTCTTCAAGTTTTTGATGCCAAGACCACCATGTTTTTTAAGTAGTTATCAGACCTTTCGATTTTACTTAATGAAGACCATTCTTTTAATCTTGTTGCCTTGCCAAAAGGACCTTTTGAGTTTGTACAGTCTTTGGACTACCCCTGCAGGAATGGGGAATAGAGTGAACGTATATGTTGGAAGAGCATCAACAGCTGCACTAATCATGGTAAATCTGCTTCTCAAACACAGATGCTAGGCTTTCCCTTAGTTAATGTGATTTCTGAAGTACCTTCAAAGAGCACCAGAATAACCCTATATTTTAGTTGCTCCTCATCTACATCTTGGAATATCAGGGTGTCATAATGCGTGTGTTCACGTAGATATTCTTGAAAACATGAAATTAAGATCACTTTGTGTATGATAAGACCATTGAGGATAAATAAGACCATAATTAATAGAACTGAATGCATAATCATTAAAAAAAACCTAGGTTTCTAGCTTGAAAATTCATGGAAGAAATAGGAGAAATCTTTTTGGACTACATAAATAAAGAGGATCCTTGGATGAATTCCCACATACCTTAGATGAGTTCTAGCCTTGAACTTTGAAGAGGAAGCTTGAAGAACCCTAGTTCCCTTGAGATAAATTCTTGGGAGAAGAAATTATAGGGCTTAGGAATGGTCTAGAAACGACGTAGTGTTGGAAGTAGAGAAACTACTGAAAACCCCCAAAAGTAACTGTCGTCAGGGACCATGTAGGAGATCTATGGACAGTAGTTCTTTTTACGATCTGTGGAATCTCTTTTGTAGAAGCTAGGCTTCAAATTCCGAGTTTCCATATCTCGAACTACGACCCAAAGTTTACAGTTTGGAAATTGATCTGCGGCCCATCCTGTTCGTTCGTGGAACCTAAGCATTGAAACACCCATCTTCTGAATCTCAATCCACGAAACCCTTATCCACCAACCATAGAATCCTTTACAACCCGTAAAGACCCTTGGTCCTGTCTACGGCCAAATTTCCAATTTCTCTAAATTTCCTTCACCAATGGATCTACACCCGTATACCTTCTACAGGTCATACATAGGGGTCATGGGTCCAGTTGCACCAACAAATTTCTGCATTTTCTTTCCAGCTCAACTTTCCAACTTTCGGGGTGTTACATAGAACTTCCTCAGAGAATATAAGGTTTTCATGAAGTCGATCTTCCACCAATTTTCAAACTTGAAAGAGGATTTGTTGTGTTCCCAAGGACCACAATAGAGAGCTATAAGGACATCATCAGAAGTCAGTCTCTGGAGAGTAGTTTATTTCACCTTGATCATTCTAGTCAACTGAGAATAAAGTTGTGTCTATTTGGAAGCTGTAGTATGAGTGTCAGCTAATCAGGTGTAATTACCTCCTTCCAGAGGCAAATCAATAGGCTTCAAATCTTCTCTGAGGTCTAAAAACTCTACCATTTAAGAGGATGTCCTTTGGCAATAACAATTTACTGATTGGTGCATAGACCTTCTATATGTGATGAATGAAGTTCTGAAGCATAGCCTCAAATTTGCAGGTTAAGTGTAAACTCCTCTTTGAAGTATCTCTTGCTTCCAAACGCTACAGTCCCCCCCCCCCCACCCTGTAGCTTAGGTTCCTGGAAATAGAGAATATCAGGCCTCAGATGATCTACACAGTTCTTCACTGCCCTTCTTTTCCCCGCGTCATTTTATCCCCTTACATTCCATGGCACAAAATTGAGCTTCATGGCTCAAATTGTGTATTCCCTCTCCCTTTATTCCTGCTAGCACTACTTTTGAACTTAACATCAAAAGTAATTAAATCCTTTAATTCTTTAGTGCCTTTGAATTTGGATTTGTTAATAGTTGCGGTGCGTTCCATTCTTCTTGTCTGCATGCATTGATTTGCATGAGAAGCTCCAGCGCTTCTTCTTCATGTCCTCTGAAATCAGACACCGAACATCTTTCCTAGTTTGATAATGTTTTGTCGAACCCAAATTGACGTATCCCTCTCCTTATCGATAATGGCAGCTACTTGCTTTGTGGCGATCGGTATGACCTCTTCCACATCCCAATTGTCCCCACAAAGGCTTGAGTTGTAAATCACAGATTGTTGTTCTTCGTAAAGAAAGATCCCCCTCTTCTCCTCTTTTAATAGTTTGTCTGATTGGATTTGGGTAATAGACCCAAATGAGTGATGTAAATTTCATCCTAGTTTATTAATAAAAATGCCTATTTAATTTTTTTTAAAAAGATCCCTCTATTCTCCACCATCATTTTTTCACATTCTATCCTCTTCAAACTTGATTCAGCATCACTCTCTTTCTGGGACTCCTGAAATGTTAGAAGTCATTGCATGCTGGAAAACCTCCTATGCTCCATTCGAGAAGGAAGAGCTTTCGGGATTTTTCAGAGGTGATGTTCTCTGTGTAGTGATTTCCTCACAAATGTTGTCTATGGAGAATTCTGAGTTGGTCTGGGTTTTTAATTCATTAAAAGGGTTTTGTTCCTGAGCAGGCCCATTACAGGGTCCGAACAGAGGTTTTCTAATGAAGTCACCTTCCCTCACATGCATCTGCAGAATTTCTGTAGAACATCTTCAATATACACATGGGATGTCCAGTCAACAGTTGTTTGATATAACCTCGTATGAGGCTTTGGAGCTCTGAGCAATACCTTTCTCTTGGAATCTTCTCTGATATTTGGTCGTAATCTTCTCGAGTGTTGAATTTCTTTCAACTTAAATTGGGATTATGAAGTTATACCCATCTTTAGTAATGATGACTACAACTTCGATTCGAGGCCCATTTGAGAAGTTTTTTCAATTGGATTCTTCTTCTGTTTTTCCAGCTGCCACGCTTGTCACCAATTTTGGGAAAGTATCATTTGACCATTGCTTTGATCCAAGTCGGACTTTTCGTTCGTTGAGTTGGTACACAACTGACGAAGGGGTTCCACCTCTCCAGCTTGATCTTGATGCTTTTCCAAACCCATTCTCCTTGTCCATATACCTATTTGGGAATTCGAAAAAGACTAGTTGTCCTGCCATCTCCTAAATTTTGACTTCAAAAGCTTTCCTCCAGATCTGCAAGATTGTAAAGACCCTTGGTCCTGTCTACGGCCAAATTTCCAATTTCTCTAAATTTCCTTCAGATCTGCAAGATTGGGAGGTCTATATTAAAGATTCATTTGATGTTCCAAATTGCCCTTTGAATCTTGTTATCCTAAACATGTTATGTGGGAACTAAAGTAAGATATTTGAGCAGAGTCTCTCCTTCATCTTTTCCAGCTTAGCACATTCATTGTTATTTTCAAGAGAACTATCTAATGGTTGATCGATGGCTAACTTTCAATC
>DF360552.1:19612-40877 GCA_000787875.1 Solanum virginianum
GATCATTCAATAACGTTCATATTGCTCAGGTAGGATATGATGAGTTCCTTTGGTATCGGGCAATTAAGCAAATGTCTCCATAAGTAGCCTCGGTTCCTCAGCCTAATATTCCCGTCACGGGTAATTCTTTTGTTTGTGTTTCACAGTCTAGTACTCTCGGATCATGGGTTATGGACTTAGGCGCTTCTGATCATATTTCTGGCAACAAATCACTTTTGTCTGATATTGTTTATTCACAATCTCTTCCAGCTATAACTTTTGCCAATGGGATCCAAACAAAAACAAAAGGGTTGGAAAGGCCAGACCCTTATCTTCTATCACCCTAGACTCTGTTATTTATGGCCTTGGTTCTCCTCATTCAAGACCGCAATACGGAACAAATGATTGGCTTAGTATATGAATCACAAGGCCTTTACTATTTTACCTCTTCAAATTCCTTCATAGCATGCTCCGTATCCTTCGTTACCGAGCTACCCAACTGCGAAAGATGGTGCCTAGTTTGTCTAGTTTATCCTTATTAGATTGTGAGTCATGTCAACTTGGAAAACATACTCGTGCTAAATTTTCACTTAGTACTAAGGGTCGTTCAAAGTCTATTCTTTCTTTAGTTCATTCTGATATTTGGGGCTCTAGTATCATTTTCATATAGTACTGAGGGTCGTTCAGAATCTATTTTTTCTTTTGTCCATTATGATATTCGGGGTCCTAGTAGAGTTAGTTCAACCTTAGGATTTCTTTATTTCATTAGTTTCATTATGATTATTCAAGATCTACTTGAGTTTTTTTTAATGAAAGATCGTTCTGGGTTATTTTCTATATTCAAAAGTTTCTTTGCTGAAATAAAAAATCAGTTTGGTGTTTCTATTTGTACTTTTCGTAGTGATAATGCCATTGAATACTTTTCCTCCCAATTTCAGTAGTTTATGACTCACCAAGGAATTATTCACCGGATATCATGTTCGTACACTCCTCAACAAAATGTTGTAGCAGAATGGAAGAATAAGCCTCTCATTGAGACTGCTCACACTCTTCTCGTTGAATCCCATGCGAATTTTGGGGCGGTGCAGTCCTTACATCTTGTTATTTAATTAATAGAATACCCCCATCTTCTGTCCAAAATCAGGTTCCACTTTCCATACTATTTCTTGGGTTCCATCTTTACTCTATTACCACTCGTGTCTTTGGGAGCACATGTTTTGTTCATAACATTGCTCTAGGAAAAGATAAATTAGCCTCTCGTGCTCTCAAATGTGTCTTTCTTGGTTACTCATAAGTTCAAAAAGTGTATGCTTGCTATTCAGTTGATCTCCATTGATACCTTATGTTCGCTGATGTCACATTCTTTGAATCTCAACCTTACTATACATCCTTTGATCCTCCTGATGTCTTTGAGGCCTTACCTATACCGCAAGTCTTACATATACCAACCTTTGAGGAACCTACGACTGCATCTATATCTCTACTACTCCCTATCGTCGTCGTTCGCGTCCAGCATTAGTCCCAGATGATTCATGTCATGCACCATACCCTACTCCCACTACGGACATACCTCCTTCTAGCCAACCAATTACCCTTCTAAAAGATATACGATCCACTCGAAATGCTAACCAACATGATATTTTCTTGAGTTATCATCATCTCTCATCACCCCATTATGCTTTTGCATCGTCTTTGTCTTCTATTTCCATTCCTAAGATTACAGGTGAAGCACTTCCCCATTATGGATGGAGGCAGGCTATGATTGATGCGATGTCTGTTTTACATACGAGTGGTACTTGAGAGCTTGTCTCCCTTCCTTTAGGTAAATTTACTGTTGGTCGTCTTTGGGTTTTGTAGTCAAAATTGGTCTAGATATTTAGGCTCGATTATAGCGGTGCTTTTGCTCTCATGGCTAAAATAGCGTGTGTCCATATTTTTCTATGGATGTCGTCCATCATTTGCCTCTTTATCACTTGGATATTTAAGAATGCTTTTTTACATGATGATCTTGTAGAAGAAGACAAAAAGTCTATATGGAGCAACCACCTGGTTTTGTTGCTTAGGGAGAGTCTAGTAGGTAATGATCAAGATGGTATCACTAATTTGAAGCACATTAGCATTTCCAGACTAAAGACCTCGGCAAG
Organism: Solanum virginianum; assembly: GCA_000787875.1. Lineage (NCBI taxonomy): Eukaryota > Viridiplantae > Streptophyta > Magnoliopsida > Solanales > Solanaceae > Solanum > Solanum virginianum. The sequence goes on from DF360552.1 coordinate 21,736, forward strand.
CTGAAGTATTTTCTAGGTATTGAGGTGGCTCAATCTAGATCAGGTATTGTTATTTCCCAACACAAGTATGCCTTAGACATTCTCAAGGATACAGGAATGATAGGATGTAGATTCGTTGACACTTCTATGGATTCAAATGTTAAACTTCTTCTATAGACGATTGGTTGGAAAGTTGAATTATCCCACAGTGACCAAACCTGACATCTCTTTTTCTATGAGTGTTGTAAGTCAATTTATGACTTCCCCTTGTGCTAGTTATTGGGATGCAGTGGTTTATACTCCATGATATATAAAGTCAGCTCTTGGTAAAGGACTACTTTTCGAGGATCGAGGCCATGAGCATATCATTGGATATACAGATGCTAATTGGGCAGGATCACCCTGCGATAGACGTTTTACATCTAGATATTGTGTTTTATTAGGAGGTAATTTGGTTTTATGAAAGAGTAAGAAACAGAGTGTGGATGCTTGATCTAGTGCAAAAGCAAAATATCGAGTAATGGCTACAACAACTTGTGAGCTACTTTGGATCAAACAGTTGCTGAGAGAGCTAAAATTTAGCAAAAATTGGTCAAATGGAACTTGTGCGATAACTAAGCGGCTCTTCATATCGCATCAAATCCAGTGTTTCAATGAATGGATTAAGCATGTTGAGATTGGTTATCACTTTATTATAGAAAAGATACTATCAAAAAATATTGTTACATAATTTTTGAAGTCAAGCGATCAGCTTACATATATCTTCACCAAGTCCCTCAGCGGCCCTCGTATTAATTACATTTATAACAAGATAGGTGCATATGATTTGTATGCACCAGCTTGAGAGAGAGTGTTAGAATAGAAATAGGAGTATATATTCCTATTTAGAATACGAATAAGAATATGAATAATATATAGTATCCTACTTTGTAAAGGATTGTATCGTAGTTTCTATAAATAGGGTCTATATGTAATAGTGTTGATACACAATTCAATAATATTCTTCTCCAATATTTCTCACATGGTGTAATATGGAAAAAAAACCCAAAATAAGTTGGTAAGTTATTTTGTGCTTATAAATTCATAGTATAAAGATTGGTTGGCTACAAGGGGAGCTATATTGACAGTTGAGAATTTGAGAAGAGGCAATTACATATGTTAGCTTGTGCAAACGTGCAAATTTTCAAGTGAATATGTGGACTACCACTCATATATTTTGCGGTGACAATTTGTTTGAGTGCGATTTTGATATGGTTGGTACTAGCTATGTTGCATAGAGCGGAATGTTGGCCGGTGAAGAATTCGGACGTTCAGAAAATAGGTGTAGTGGAAATGAGGATGTTGAGATGGATGTGTAGGCATATTAGGAGAGATAGGATCATGAACGAAGTTATTCAACTTAAGGTGGTAGTGGCTTCTGTGGCGGACAAGATGAGGGAGGTGAGGCTGAGATGGTCTAGGCATGTGAAATAGGAGATGCACAGATGCGCTAGTGAGTAAGTGTGAGAGTTGGCTATATAGTACATATAAGGAGGGGTAGTGGTAGGCTAAAGAAGTCTCGGGAAGAAGTGATTAGATAGGATATGAGATACTTGCATCTTATCGGTATTGCTATTATTACTCTCCTACTATTATATTCTTTGATTTTAGTATTACCTATTGTTTTCATTGTTTCGGTTGTCGTATTATGTTTCCCCTAGCGTTGTATTTTGCTGTTGTTACTGCTTTCATTTTCGTATTCCCTTTTTCAAACTGCTTTGAGATGTGTTGTTTGAGCCGAGGGTCTATCGAAAATAGTCTTTCTATTTCGATGAGGTAGAAATAAGGTTTATGTACACTCTAATCTCCTTAGACCACGCTTAAGGTTTATGTACACTCTAATCTCCTTAGACCACGCTTGTGGAATTACGTTGGATATGTTGTTGTTGGCTATGCAATGGGCGATGTTGGACAGTAAAAAAAAAATTAGTTAACACTTCCAGGAAAATCAGTAGCACCTAATGTCATATTACTTTTTATAATAAAAAGCTTTTCATTGAACATAAACATCATTTTTTACCTAATAATTAGTTATCTTGTATAGGAAATTCACCTGTAATCTGAGGTTTGCATGAAATAATTGTGTACAAATCTCGGATATGGATTACAAGTATTGTTGCCAACCATTTGTGGGATGGATGTTAGCTTCATTTTCCAGTATTACTCAGTTGGAAAGTATAATTTTGTTTGTCTTAGTGTTTATATTTAGTCTATGCACTACGTTGTCTTAACTTTGTTACACAACATATAGATGATACTTGTAAAGTAGTGCGATTGGTATTTGCTTCTCTTTTGGCTTTTAACAATTGTATTTCTCCGTTTAGATGACAAAAGCTGATTTTCTCCGGAACAATCGGGGGATTGACGACGGAAAGGATTTACCTGAAGATTATTTGGGTGCTCTTTATGACCAAATTGTAAGAAATGAGATAAAGATGAAAGCAGATTCTTCCGCTCCACAAAACAAGCAGGGGAACAGTCTTAATAAGCTGTTGGGCTTGGATGGTATACTGAATCTAGTATGGAAGCAGCGAGAGGAAAAACCATTGGGTGCAAATGGAATTCTAGTGAAGCATATTCAAGAGCAGTTTAAGGCAAAATCTGGAAAATCTGAGTATGATTCAATTCCACATATTTACTTATGAATCTACTTCTCATATGTACCGCTTGTATTATGATAGGATTCTGATTCTTTCTTTGTCATATGCCAACAAATTAGGTTTTCCTTTCGATGAGTTGCTGCAGTGTGTAAAGCTATAAAATTCCCCATATAAGGATACTATTGAAAGAATTGTGTGCTTTCTGGAGTTCTGGTTTCAATAGATGATAGATAGGGTGCTCATATCACGAATTTGCTTGTTTAGGTCAATAAATACAGATAAACTTATATCTTGTCCTGTTGCAGGTCTATTTATTATGTCATTGCAGATCCAGCTATATTGAGATTTATGGTAGAAGTCTGCTGGGGTCCCATGCTTGCTGCTTTCAGTGTCACCCTAGACCAGAGTGATGATAAGAATGCCACTTCTCAATGTTTGCTAGGTTGCAGGCATGCTGTGCACATTACAGCTGTGATGGGTATGCAGACTCAGCGAGATGCTTTTGTCACCACTATGGCAAAGTTCACCAATCTTCATTGTGCGGCCGACATGAAACAAAAAAATGTTGATACAATGAAAGTAATATCCATTTTCCTTGATTTCTGTCATGTCAGTTTACCATCTTATGTCCAGAGATAAACTTGCAGCAGCTGAAGATTTTCATGAAAATAAAAGCACACCAGTTACCTTTTTTTAATAAAGAAAATTATCTTATTGATGGGGGAAATACTCCCGTAACATACACCAAAAGGTAGAGAGCATACTCTACGAAGTACACAATATTTTCTTTACAAACAAGAACCTCTTTAGTGCACTAAAAAGAAACCAGAAACAAGAAACTATTGCTCAACTGTAAAAGTCATTGTCAACTCAATCAAAAGCTCTCCTACTAATCCGAAACCCGTGCAGAATTAACATCCTTTGAATTTGCATGCAGACAATAATGTCAATTGCCATTGAAGATGGGAACTATCTTCATGAAGCATGGGAGCATATATTGACATGTCTATCTCGATTTGAGCATCTGCAGTTGCTGGGGGAGGGTGCACCATCTGATTCTTCCTTTTTTACTACCTCGAGCTCTGAATCTGAGGAAAAGTCATTGAAGTCAGCTGGATTTCCATCACTGAAGAAAAAAGGGACACTCCAGAATCCAACTGTTGCTGCTGTTGTTCGAGGGGGTTCATATGATAGCGCAACCGTTGGAGCTAACTCTCCAGCATTGGTGACTTTGAGAACAATGGACAACATTGAGATATCTTCTAGTCAGTCCGAAAATGATATGGAAACATCTTCTGGGGCTGGATTGGCTGCAAAGTTTCAATGTCAGAACTACAGTCTCCAACAGATCCCCGTGTATTTAGCCTTACAAAAATTGTTGAAGTTGCGTAAGATTCTGTCTGTGAACTCATCAAATTATACCTCACAAAGACAGAAATGTTAGAAACTGAACATGATGGAAGGTTGATCTTGATTTTGCAGGCACTATAACATGAACCGTATCAGATTAGTGTGGTCCCACATATGGAGTGTTCTTTCAGAGTTCTTTGTGGCTGTTGGTTTGTCAGAAAATCTTTCAGTTGCAATTTTTGTTATGGACTCGTTGCGACAACTTGCTATGAAGTTTTTAGAAAGAGAGGAACTGGCGAATTACAACTTTCAGAATGAATTTTTGAGACCATTTGTTATTGTTATGCAGAAAAGTAATTCTGCCGAAATCAGGGAGCTGATAGTTCGTTGTATTTCTCAAATGGTTCTGAGTCGGGTCAATAATGTAAAATCGGGGTGGAAGAGTGTTTTTATGGTAATTATTACATCTTCAGTTCAACTTCTTTTACTCTTTTATCTTTATCCTTAGCAGCTGCTGATAACTAGAGTATTGGTACCAATAGAAATTCCTCTTTTTTCAAACTGCTTTGAAATGCTTTTACTTGAGCAGCTCTCTATCTCCCAAGGTAGAGGTAAGGTCTGCATACACACTATCCTTCTCAGACCCCACTTGGGAGTTTGTTAGTGTCTTTCAGTACTACTACTATTGCTTATTAGAATTATATTCCGTCTCTTTAATGTTGTGAACTTTCCTTTTCCAGGAATCTATTTGGCTTATTACATCCGCAATATTAACTAATACTCAAACAACAACACACCCAGAGTAATTCCATAAGTGGAGTCTAGGGAGGGTAGAGTGTACGCAAACCTTATCCCTACCTTGGGGGTAGAGAGGTTGTTTCCGATAGACCCTTGGCAGTATATGTGGCACTGGTTAACTTGGCACAAAGTTTACGAATAAAAGGAAGACTTTTGAGACTTGTGGTCTAAAATAAATCTTAGATATTTATGTGACTATATATCATTTCATTAAGGATAAAAGGTGAATTTTGAAGTTGAGTTGTTTCTAATTATGTAAATGTGACGTTCTTTTTGGGATAGACTAAAAAGAAAAGGGTGCGACATAAATTGGGACAGAGGGAGTAATATTTACTGTATAATAGTGTTGTCTTTTGGTTACCTGTCTTCAACAAGTGTTACTGAAACGGAACCTGGGATGTGATAGGCCTTTATACACACATTTGCAGGTTTTTACAGCTGCTGCTGCAGATGAAAGGAAGAATATTGTGTTGCTGGCCTTTGAAACCATGGAAAAGATTGTACGGGAATATTTTCGTTACATCACTGAGACTGAAACATTGACTTTTACGGATTGTGTTAGATGCCTCATCACCTTCACAAACAGCAGATTCAACAGTGATGTTAGCCTCAACGCAATTGCTTTTCTCCGTTTCTGTGCTGTCAAACTTGCAGAAGGGGGCCTTATTAGCAACGAGAAAAACAAAAATAATGATTTAGCCATTCCTGCGGCCGAAAAAGAAGCTTCGGATGGGCTAATCTTCACAGATAAGGATGACTACATGTCTTTCTGGGAGCCTCTGCTCACAGGTATGTTGTTGCTTTTTTTTTTTAACGTACTTCTACCTTTCTGGAAACATTATCAGTGAACCCGCCGGTTTGTATCATGCTGTAACAAGTGGCTAATGCAGCAGGGTGTCCATACACTTGTGGAAAGACCAATTTTTTGAGTCAGATTAGTCCAACTCCTAACTGTAAATTTCAAGTTATATGGATGCCCAATTATAATAACCTTCTAAATGGAATATCAGAAGTGGCAGTTTTCTGTTATAGTAATTCTCCCTGCGCGTATTGATTCGTTGTTAATTCTTTTTCAGGGTTATCAAGATTGACTTCTGATCCTCGATCAGCTATTAGAAAGAGTGCGTTGGAAGTTCTGTTCAACATCTTGAAGGACCACGGTCATCTCTTCCCACGCCTATTCTGGATTAATGTCTTCAAGTCTGTAATCTATCCAATATTCAGTCCAGTAAATGATAGCACAGAAGCTCAAGTGAAATCCAGATACATACCACCACCAGGTGGATGCTTATGGGACTCTGAAACTTCTGTGGTGGCAACTCAATGTTTGGTGGATTTATTTGTTAATTTCTTTGATATTGTGAGGTCTGAATTGCCCAGTGTAGTCTCTGTAATGGTAGGGTTTATAAAAGGTTCTGGCAAGGATCCTGCAGCCACTGGGGTAGCTTCTGTAATGAGGTTGGCAGGTGATTTGAGAGGCAAATTCATTGAAGAGGAATGGAAAGTTATCTTTCTAGCTCTGGAAGAAGCTTCGTATTCCACTCTGCCCAATTTTCTGAAGCTATTGAGAACAATGGACAACATTGAGATATCTTCTAGTCAGTCCGAAAATGATATGGAAACATCTTCTGGGGCTGGATTGGCAAATGATGAATCAGAGGATGACAACCTGCATACTGCGGGATATGTTGTATCAAGAATGAAAGATCATATAGCGGCTCAGTTGCGCATCATACAGGTTCTCCATCCACCTTTCCGTACTCACTGCACATAGCGACTCTGTGTATACGTCTTTGTCGCCTGATTTGATGTTGTTTCTATGGTCAATTATTATGGATAGAATAGTATTTATTAAGAAAAGATGCATGTTGATTCTTTGAAGGGAAGAAAAAATGGATGCAGATGGGCCAGTTACTTCATGCTGTGATTATTCTTATCCTCTGATCTTTGGAAACTCTTGACTAACATAGCAAAGGCATGCAGAATGGAAACTACCAGTCTTAGTGTGTTTATTAAATATGTAAAGATGAGAAACCAGTCTAAAAGACAGTCTAGTTTGGGGTTAAGTCACTAATGTCCTTTCATACCAAGTGAATAATTGGACGTTGGACATTGACCCTTGAACTGCCACAGCCCAAAGTCCTTACAAGGACAGCACAATCCATTCCCTCCACATCACCAGCCAGGACAATATCATGATTGAAAGTTATAAAATAGGAGTAAACATAGTTCATCCATTAACATTTGGCTATTTCTTAGCTTCCTTTCTTCATCTATGAACTGTTTGGACAGGTATTATAAGAGTTTCCCATGTTCTGGTACTTTCTTATTCTTGAAGAATAGAGTAGTCAACACATTAAAATAGGATGAACAAACTGTTTACAGAAGAGTTAACATTATGTTAAATACACTGTTGGTGTCAAATTAGAGAACAACACGATTCACCCTGCTTCTTATTCATTGTGCTTCTCTTTATCAATGTACAGGTGTCGTCTGATGTCTACAATATGTGTCGGCAATCAGTATCAGCTGATACTGTCAATGTCCTCCTTGGAATCTATTCAGCTGTCACTTCTCATGCCCGGCAACTGAAATCTGAGAAAGTTGTACAAGTGAAGCTGCAGAAAGCATGTTCTATCCTTGAGATACCAGAACCTCCACTGGTGTTTTTTGAAAATGAATCCTATCAGAATTACCTCACTTTCTTGCATGGGCTGCTTGTGAACAATTCATCATTTGTCGAAGAGAAGAATATAGAACCAAAACTTGTGGGTGTATGTGAAGAAATTCTGCACATATACTTGGACTGTGCTGGGTTGAGCTCTGTCAAGAGGAAAGCAGATGATAAGGCAATATACCAATGGAATCTTCCCTTAAGTTCGGCTAAGAAGGAAGAACTGGTAGCAAGGACTCCTTTGGTTCTGTCAGTACTACGCATTCTGTGCAGTTGGCAAACTGATTCTTTTAGGAAGTACATTTCTCAGTTGTTCCCATTAATGATAGATCTTGTTCGGAGTGAGCACAGCTCAGGAGAGGTTCAGCGTGAACTAAGCCATTTTTTCCAATCCTGTATCGGCCCTATTATTCTGAAATTGTGATCTGCACCATTTACTGAACTATTCTTGGGTGAGAATTTAAAATCTGGTAAGTGTAGATCTTTCTATTCGGAGGCTTCATTTTTTAAGGTTACTTCAACATAACTAGATACCTCATTTTTCACTTCGATTAGTTGGCCTGGTAAGTACTCATGGTTAATCGGTCGGTGGATATTTTCTTCGTCTATGCCTACAAGCCACAAGGTGCTGTGTTCGGTATATGACCATAGTAATCTCTTTGCCTAATTGCCGATCCTCCGGACGCATTTTCTTTATTAACTATTTTGTTATTTTTATAATATCTCGAGTCATCCCCAGCTGAGAAAGGATGGGAGTGTGTTTCACCTTGTTAGCAGATACATGAAATTAAGTGGACCTCTACTTGTCTAGAAATAAGTCCCACTTTCCTATTAGTTTGATGTTGTATTACAAATCCCTTATACGTAGCATGTTAGAGCGTTTGATTGAAATGTGTCATCTGATGTTAAAGTTTTTACTTGAATATATTTTATCATGAGAAAATTGCTTGTTACTTACCATTGAATGATTCAATTTGAATGTTTTATTAGCTTTAGTTTTCCTCTGGGGCAATTCAATTCTTGTACCTGATCAATTATAGCCAGACTTGGCATCAACCCGAGCCGAGCTCTTTACAGTACTGGGCCGAGCCTGAGTTGAAAAGGAGCTAAGTGCAAAAATGCCCCCTATTGGGTTTTCAAAAATGGCCTTTTGACATAAAAGAAACTTTTTTAGGTTAAACATCACCCTTTCGACAAAGCACTACAAAGAATATATATATACCAATTTAGAATTTAATAAATAAGTTTGTGATTGTAATAATTTTTTCATTTATTAAAAAAGGAGCTCCAAAATATATTGATCTCTATTCAGGTATGTCTCTTCCTCCTCCATCATCCTTTGTTAGTTCTACCTCTCTTGACCCCTCCTTATCTGATAGTACAAATGTATCAGATCAAAATTCGTCCATTCAACCTTCTCATCCTATGACCACTCGATCAAAGAATCACATTCATAAACCAATTCAGAAGTTGTGTTTAAGTACTACTGTTCATGACCCTACAAATCTCAACACATTCAATGTCACACCATTAAGCAAACCATCCCAATTATCTCCGATAACAAGAACCTCCACCAAGCCAAAACAATCTTCTTCCCTGCCCAAGCCAATAGAACCACGCACTGTTCGTCAAGCATTAAAAGATTCAAATTAGTATGTTGCTATGAATGCAGAAATTTCAGCATTGCAAAGTCAAGGCACCTGGTCTCTTGTGACATCTGTCCCTCATGTCAAACCGGTGGGCTCCAAATGGGTGTTTCGTGTCAAATATAATTCAGATGGCAGCATTGCACGTTATAAAGCTCGGCCTGGAGTGGATTATTTTGAGACCTACTCATCAGTTGCTAAGCATACTACAGTGAGGGTTGTGCTTTCTCTTGCAGTCTCTAAAAATTGGTCGCTTAGGCAATTGGATGTTAACAATGCATTTCTACATGGGCATTTATCAGAGGAAGTTTACATGTCTCAGCCACCTGGATTTGTCAATGAGAAGTTCCCTAATCATATTTATTAATTACACAAGGCTATCTATGGCTTGAAGCAAGCTCCACGAGCTTGGTACGATGAACTGAAAGCATATCTGTTATCTTTTGGTTTTCATCAGTGTGATCATTGCCTTTTCATCTACGCCAAATTTGAAGTTATCATCTATCTAGCTGTCTATGTTGATGATCTCATAATCACTGAAAATCAGTCTCCCTATGTTGAAAATTTTATCAAACAACTTGGTACTCGGTTCTCTATAAAAGATCTTGGTGATCTAAATTTTTTTTTGGGTGTTGAAGTCATTCGTTCACCTACTAGTCTATTCCTTAACCAACAGAAATATGTTTGTGAGATACTTGAAAGAACCAACATGGCTTATGCAAAACCAGTAAGGACACATTTAGCTTGTGTTTCATGCCCCGGTTCTAAAGACGGTTCTCCCCTTGAAGATCCAATGCAATACAGAAATGTAGTTGGAAGCTTACAGTATCTGATGTTTACTCGTCCAGATGTTGCTTTTTATAGTCAATAAGTTTTCACAATTTACAAGTTGTCCCACGACAACTCATTGGACCATGGCAAAACGTGTCTTGCGTTATCTAGCTGGGACATCAGACCGTGGTCTGTTCCTTTGAAAATAATCTCCTCTCTCACTTCATGCCTTTTCTGACTCTGATTGGGCTGGTATTCGCGATGATCGCTCGTCTACAGTATCATGGAGTTCTAAGAAACAACGAGCTGTGGCTCGTTCTTCTACGGAGGCAAAATACAGGGTCATTGCCTCTACCACTGCTGAACTTTGTTGTGTGCGTAATCTTCTGAAGGGCTGTCTGTTACTCCTGATAAAACACCAATTGTCTACTGTGATAATCTTGGTGCTACAGACGTTTGTGCTAACCCCTCATTCCACTCTCGCATGAAGCACATTGAACTTGATTATTGATTATCATTTTGTCCGTAAATTAGTCCAGCAAGGGATTCTTTGGGTTTCTCATTTTTCATCGAAGGATCAACTAGCTGACTTACTTGCAAAATCTCTTTCAAGTGGATCTTTTGAGCTGTTACGTACCAAGATTGGCATCTCTAATCGATCTACCATCTGGCAGGGGCATATTAGAGATATATCTTAAATTCATTGCATATTATTTTCATTCCTTATTTATAGATTTAATTTGCGTATTCTTAGCTTATTTATAATTGTAAAGATCTTTATTCATTTTGATTGATTGTATTTGATTTCCTTCCTGATCCTGATGGATCCACCTTCTTGTATAAATATCTCATTCATAGATTAATAAGAAATAATCTCGTTAGTAAACTCTTATACTGCAGGTTGACTATGGAGTAGATCTAACATGAAGCCCTATTTTTGTTCGGGATTTTTTGGAAGCTGATCTGGTACATGCATAGGAGTATATTCTGACACTGTGTATAGTGCTTTCTTTGCAAATGCTTACTCCTTTCCGTAGTTTTTGTCCTCTGTGATTTATCCCTGTAGATTCTGATAGGTGAAGTTTTGATGCGCAAGGAGTAGATCTGGGCCTTGTCGCAATTACTGAATTTTTTGCACGGAGTAGGGAGGTCTTGAAAACTGGGCTTAGGCGTATATAAGGTCACCATACTGATCACTTAGGCAAAAGGCATAAGCGTTTGCACCTAGATTTCCCCGGCAGGCACCATCAATGTTGCCTTTAGTCGAATTGGGGTTAGAAAAGGTCCATCTCACAGGATAGTGAAATAGCTTGGGTATATAGGCTGGGCTTTGTAGTAGGCCATTCCAATCTGTATCCATCCTGATCCAAGGAAATTTTGTCCTTCTTACTAGCACAATCGTGTGAAGCACCTGACTGACTAGTGAGCCATAGGGTGTATCCTTGTCGTGCCTTCTGAGGTTCCTTCTTCTCCATAAGAACCACATAATGATGGGAGGGACAGCCTTTAGGATAGGCTAAATTCTTGTTGAGTTGTCCCTAGTCGACCATTTGGTGATTTGATGTTGTAGGTGGGATTCCTCCATGACAATACCTGCACAGGAAGCAAACTGCCTCCAGCTATAGGGGCTGTTAGAAATAGGTGTGACATAGACTCCTCTCCCCCTGCTTCACAGCAATAGTACTTAGAGGCTAAAGACACCTTTATCCTTTTAAGGTTGTCTTCAGTGGGCTATTCTTTTCTTCCAAACTCTCCGCTGGAATAAGTAAATTTTAAAAGGGACACCCTTAAACCAAATGTTGCTCATAGACCAAATTTCTTCTTTTTCCCCCCTCAACGCCTGGAAGGCTGATTTGGTAGAAAATTGGCAATTAGGGTTGAGCATCCACCAAGCAACATCATCCTCTTCAGATAAAAGAGGACTGATGTTACTAATGATATGATCTGCAATGGACTCATCAATGACATTACAAGTAACACTATTGATTGTTCAGTTTCTTGTAGAATCTTACATTTAGGATATTCCATCCATTCAAATCTTTGGTTCGTTCTTTAACGATCTCTCTTATTTTCTTGCATTCTTTTTTTTTTTTTCTGTTCTTGTTTTCTTTATTCCTTTATTTCTTCATTAATTGGATGCTCCGGGGTTGATGTTGTCTATTCATCGTTTGATGGATCGGGATTTGAAAGTTGGGGAAATTCTGTTACCAGTTACTATTGCACTTTCCAACAAATAAAACAAGAGTGGGTTCATAGACGGATCTTCCTTAAAATCCTTAAAGGAACACCATGTTGCATCACCATGGAGATTTTCTCGATAATTAAATCTCTTGAGCAACGAATGGCCAATAGCATTTTGAATTTTGAACACTCTGCAATCTAGGAGGTCAAACAGCAGCTATAATCAAACAAATGAGGGCAGATAGTTCAAGGTTCAGAAAGATCTCTCATAGTCGAGGTGCTGGAGATATAAGATTTTGTACAAAAATTAACAGATAGTAGGATTGAGGTAGCATAGGAGATGGATTTGAGGAAATGGCATGATCCTTCTGCTATCGAAATTACATCACTGTCGTGAGCAAACTATAAAACCTACCATTTACCCGGCACTACAAAGCATAACATGCACTATCAAGCCAAATTCAATATCACAGGTGAATTCAACACCTCCATTTCCCAAAAACAACTCACCCCAGGGTGCCATCCGATAATGTAGGAAGTCGCTCGCCTCAGCTTACATAGTTGATTGTTCAAATGGTACACGCACAAAGAGCTGCCCATGCAGGGTAACCACAGCAGAGGTCTGGTGAGGATCAATTCTTGAAGGCAAGCTGACTACCTGGAAAACAAACTCCTAGTTTTAATACGTTGGAATTGCATGTGGAAACCAATAAACCAAGAAAATAATAAAGACAAACATAACTTCTCCAACTAGTTTTTCCGTTTCTCCATTCTCTTACAATAGAATGAACAGTTCTGAATAGAAGTTCACTAGAAATGTAGATGGGTGACCAAAAAAACCTTTTTAAAAGAAGTACACGTTTTATTTGATGTGGCAAGAAAATTCCCAGTATGTCAGTGTTACAAGAACAAGAAATCCTCGATTGCAACTATGTAATTAACGTAATCGATTGTTAGATGACATGATTTCATAATCCCTCTAACAACATTTTAATTAGGGAAAAAGGGTGAAAAATACCCCTCTACTTCTGTTTGTACTTCTGACCATCACACAAGTTTGTCTCTAGTTATACTATAGGGCCAAATATAACCCTCCCTTAAAGAAAACTAACACAAATCCCCTCCCGTTAAGAAACTTGACACAAATATCTCTCAGGTGGTCCACCATGGCTTTATAAAATCTCAGGTGGCCAGAAATTTGCGTGTGGTGGACGCAACATCGCATGCCACCTTACCGCCAGATTTCTGTTCTTTAATATTCCTTTTTCATTTCTTTTTTTTTCTTTTTCATTTTCTCTTTCTCTTTCCCACCCTACCGTTCCACAGTCCCAAACCCACCTCAAAATTGTCGGTGTCAGATCTCCCTCTTCCTCACCAGCTAGGGTTTCTTCAGATCCACATATCTCCTTGATTTCACACTCCATTATTAATCATCCCCCAGTTCTTGCAATTTTGATTTGGGATTTAGGGTTTTGTTTGGGACGTATTTGTGGAAATGCCGCATCCATTCTGGTCGACTGAGAGTTCATGAAGGATCACGATAAGGTGTTAATAATATCTTTTTCGATAGTTTGAAGAGGATTAGGTGGGATTGGGCCTGTTCTTTCACCATTCGTAGCAGAGGACTTGGGAGAAAATGCAGCTGAGTTTCTGAATTCTGCACCATAGGTTTTTTGGATCACTCGATTCGTTGTGGGGTTTCGGAATTTATTCAGAAAACTACAGCGTGATCACTGAAAGAAAGTGAGATTTTGCTCTCTTTTGGAAATTCAGCCTGATGAACTTACAAGCTTTATCGCTATGTTCGTCATTGGGTTGTTTGTGAATTGTTTTCTGATTTCAATGGTATTCCTTTTGTGTTTTTTCTATTTTCTTGTGCTTTGGGGATTGAGATTTGCTGGTGGATTCTATTTATTTCAATGGAAACAAGATTGTTGAAGAAAGAGAAAAGGAAAAAGAATAAAAACCTGAAATTAAAAAGGAATATGAAAGTAATAAAAAATTGGCAGCGAGGTGGCTGCCATGTGGCATCCAACTCACCCAAGTGTCAGGCTATGTGGGATTTTAAAGAATTGTCATGGTAGACAACCGCTAATAGGAGTATTAGTGTTAAGTTTCTTAAGAGGAGGGGTATATTTTGCCCTATACCGTAACTAGGGACAATCTTAACTAGTAAATGAAAGTGGAGGGGTATTTTTGACCCTTTTCCTTTTTAAATAAGTATATATATGTATAGTATCAGCGGATTCAGAATGGGTCCCATTATCACTGCAATTAGGAGATCTAAAGTTTCTGGGATTAACAATTATTGTAGACAAGGCTCTATTACACAGTATAATACTATAATTACACAAGGGCTGAGACAGTTCCTCACGCATTCTCAAACTTGTAGTTTCTCTGCCCTATTCTCTTCAATTCATTGAATGAGATAAGAATAAATTAATTTTTGAAAACAAGTTGGCGTCATAATAAAGAAACACTGGTACCAAAATATTCAAGCAGTTTCTTTTGTTTCACTTTCTTTAATCGGATAAATGGGTGAGAATAATAGCATTACAAGTCTATGCTTACTAGAAGTGTTGTGGCCAGCTAAAAAGGCACACACTTTATCATCAGAAAGCAACACTAACAGCAGTGTAAATTTGTTATGCTATACAGAGATGATATTATTTCTCACAGTTCATCAGCTAACATCAATGGCTCAAGAGTGTTGAGAATAAACCTTTTTGAATGAAGCAACACCCCAAGGGTTGTCCAGATGTTCAGGTTGACCAGAAATAACCAAGCGTCCAGCAGGATCAGATTGCACACGCACCTGGAAATTTTTTTAAATACATCGAGACGGGTTATAACAAGGAAAGAAAAGACTATTTGGTATTATGCTGTGAATGACAGCTGCAGATAAACAGAACAGCAGAACACTACCAGAAAAATATTTTCCATGTTATGGCAGAGTAGAATTGTAACCGTCAACTTTTGCATCGGCAATGTTGAGAATAACCATTACAAAATAGGAGATTAGTCTATCAATCAACTAACCAGCTGAAAACATTTTGAGATAGTCCAGTCAAACGTTGACACAAGAACAAAGGATGCATAAGAATCCTAATTGGGTACCATTGAAAGTAAGAAGTGTAGGCATTTAAAAGATACAGCTCGTTCTTATATGGTAAAATATAATCAAAAGTTATGGCCTAAGCTTACATACATTATGTTCAAATTCTATACAACAGTTATCATGTACAGCTTCCCAAGCTCATAGCGCAGGAGAAACAAAATGTCAGAATATACCTCTTCACGCAGAAGGCCAGGAACTAAAGCATAGACTTCATAGCAATCCTTCTGCACAGATAATTTAACATTGCAAGTTGATCCCCATGGAGAACATATAACATGCTGCATTTATTAAAATCGAGTCATGCCAGTGGAGAAAGAGAAACGTACAGTTTTCTGCACATTGATCTTCACCCAGTCAGCAGGAGGGCCAATATCCACCACCATTATCTCCAAGCTGCAAATTTCGGGATGTAAAGGGGTTTATTAGTCTTCTGGAACTTAGAGATGCCTCCATAACAAGCAGCAGTAACAGGATGAAATTACTTATATGGAAATCGAATAAATTCCAGGACAGTAGCATAAAGTGCATGCCAATTAGAAAAAAGGCTGTATTCAGCAAAGTAACAATAAATCAAGAAAACAAGGACAATTCCACACTTAAATGTGATCATGCGTGCCTTTCACAGAGAGAATTGTTCACAAGATTAGCAAAATGTGCATGCAAACTAACAATCTGCATTTCCTTTACAAAAGTGACCTGGATTTCACGTGAAAGCAACGAGTCCATTAAGAATCTAGAATAAAAACAACCAAAAATCTTAACTGCGGTTTTGATACTTTCATGCCAATAACTTTGACAGCATGCTCCACGGGAGATGGCTTTTTCCGCTTCAAACCTTAATTGAGAAGAGAGCTCAGTGGAAGAAACTAAAGGCTCCAACTAAGATTGTTTCTGTAAAAGGATTAGGTAAAAAATGATACCAATGCTTTTAAGTTGCTTTTCACGCTTTGGCAAAGACACTGGGTTCTTCTCCTGCCAAAAGGAAAGGAAAAAGAAAGAAATCAAAACACCATTTGGAGATGACGCATTGCTATTATCTTGGGGAATAAACTAGTAAACATCTTCACAAACCTTAATGATAGGATCTCCAACCTCACCATTACCAAGAAGACGTTGAGAATGCCAACCTTGCATGGCTCGAGCTGCAGCATCTCTTCTTGCTCTACCTGATCCAGAGGTCTGATTGCCCTGCAAGGAAAAGTTCTAATAGTATGATGCATGAAGCAATCATTTCCCATAGTTTGTATTGTTGTGATTCTACATGCCGTTTCCTTTTTAACGCATTCCAGTTTATTGTAGTACTTAATCCAGATATAGGAGTAGGAATTATAGTAACTTAGAAGTTCCACTACCTTATTCAAGGAAGGCCTTAGTTCCGTTACGATAGTGGTGCAGCAACCAAGACTAAATGCACCTATATCTTATCATTGTTTTCTATGATAAAGAAGCATTGCATCTTATATATATAGTTATGAAGAATAGTAGGAGAGAGATTTCAAAAGCACAAGAGACAAAAAGAAAGACCAGTCCTATGCTACATTGGACTTGAAGCACAATGCCATTAGCTCAACAATCTGCAGGCTATTAAGATTATCCAAATAGCTTATAAGTACCCAATCAAGGAAAGCTCTAGTAATCAGTACAAATCACTCCATTGTCTCGTGAATTTATACCCCACTCCAACTAGAAAATGAAAACTGACTATCCAGTTTGCATTGGATAATCCATATCATATCTATAGCTCTAATACTCGAGGAAAATCCACTTGATATCTTTTCCAATAAAGAAAAAGATCTCATTAATAGTTTGGGGAAAAAACACGCCATATACAAGAAGTATACACAAAAGTAAAAAACCTACAAAAAGATGTGATTTTTGACAAATACCACCCAATCTTCTATACGCAAAGCAACTTCTTGAGTGCATCAAAAAGAAGGTAAAAAGATCTATGTTAGCAAAAATCACCAGAATGATCTTATCACATAGAGATGGATTTCTTTCCTTGCTTCTTTGAGTCAAAAAAAGGATAAACAGTTCATCCTTAAACAAAATATGACCTAGGTTAAAGATGAAGAACTGATTAACAACATCAAGCTAACAGGACTCCTCCTTTACAACATTGTAATCTTTAAGATTGAGAGTTCAAGAAAAAGGACTTGCGCATCCATAAGTAAATTTCCCTTTTTGTTCTAATTTTGAAGTTAGGAAGGACATCATGATCACTCTTCAATGAGGTGTGCCTGTCAAGGCAGAGATATAACTTCACTGAACATCTCCTCTTGCAGCAAGAGCACTTAGAGGGGTCATGACCACCAAATCTGTAGAGGGCATCATCAGTTGCTAATTTACCACTTACAATTCTCATCACGGAGGAGAAGACATTAAATGGTAGTTTGGGATGCCAAATTTTTAAAGCTGTGAAGGACTGGCCTTTCCATTTCTCAGATGTACTCTCCAGTTTGGTCTGCAGTTCAGACAGCATAGTCATCCCTGTGCTTATCAATAGTAATATTGAACACTTTGCCAACCAAGGCAACAGGCAAAAGCTTTCTGAGATTCCTTTCTTGTCATGTTCCATCCTTTATAAAGTCGGCTACTTTGATTTTATTAGATTTAGTGCCCTGGTGGATTTACGACCCAAAGCTCCATCTCCTAACCGGTCGTCCCACCAGAAGGAAACTTGTCCTGCTCCAATTTCCCATAGATATTAGATTCGCAAGTCTTCTGGCTGTCCAAGAATCTGACACGAGTAAGATTGCTCATATCTCCATTTCCTACTCACTGGTGTCCTCTCTTACAGTATTTGGCTTCTAGAAAATCCCTAATCAAAGAACTTGACCTAAAACTCCATTGATTCTAAGCTGCAAAAGCATCACAATAAATTTGAATGGACCTGAAGCCAACTATCCCTTCCAAGGAAAGAAAACATAGGTCCTTCTAAGCCTTCAGTAGGATTATCTTTTCCATCACTACTTCCCCAAAAGAAGTTGGCCATAACTTTGTCCATTTGGTCAAGAGTGGTTTTTGGAGGCTGCACCACAGACAATATGAAGTGGCAGAGAAGCTAACACAGATCTTATCAGAACTGCCTTACCGCCAAAGGTATGGTAAAAGGGAAATGGAGTTGTGAAAACCTAGTGATGGCTTTGATGTCTGAAATGAGGTTAACTAAGGCTCTAGGATGGACTAAAGAGCCATACATGTCAAGTCTTTTCATCATCATAGCAATAGAGCTAAGATCCATAAAAAAGAAGGATGGTATCATCCGCATAGCAAAGTTGTATAATCACTGGCCCTTTTTATTTGTATGAAATGGAACAAGGTTTTCATCCAACAATTAATCCAACGTTTTGGACGAGTTCTGCCTCAATCAAAAAAAGAGATGGTGATAATGGATCCCCTAGCTTGAGCCCCTTTACTAGACTTAAAACCCATGTCTGGCACCATTGATATTGATAGACTAACCATTATAGACCATGACTCTTCAAATCATACCAATCCACTTTTGAGGACGGTATAAATAATCCCTAGACACGCTGTCATAGGTTTCAGCCATGTCAAGTTTGAGGATTCCATTCCTTCAAACGGAACTCCCAAAATTGAGGTATTCTCTCAAACTCATTTGAATAATTAATTCTCCCTTCCAATGATAGCAAATGGCTGTGGATTTATTGCAGATGCAATAAAATTTTTGGAACCAGAGTATTAGACATTATGCCCTAGCTGGCTAGCTGTTAACTGAATCATGCTGATTATGTAACCCAACACCCCTGTTAAGAAGCCCTCAAAGAGCCTCCCCGCCCACCTTGTTTTCCTTCTCTGCTGTAAGACTAGCCCGCTCCCTTAACTCTAAAGTTGTAGGAGCATCATTCTTGCAAGGAATTGGCCCATCAGAAAGAGGCACTCAGGGTCATGTGACCTCCCAGTTTTTGTTTTCCTCTCCCTTCTTCATTCATTGCATCTGCCAAGGTCGGGGCCTTTTCAGA